>JAAXCT010002220.1:0-87986 GCA_012490785.1 Eragrostis nindensis
AGGACAGTAGCAACAGAGTTAGAAAATGCCAACTGGATATGGTCGGTCAGAAAATTGACAACCACAGAGCAAATTCAGGAATATGTCACCTTATGGAGAAAGCTTAGGCAAGTATATTTGACAGAGGGGGTTAGAGATACTATAAGGTGGAGATGGACGGCAGATGGTCAATACTCGTCAAGGTCGGCATATCTAGTGCAATTTAAGGGTTCTTACAGCCCCTTTGACATATGCGAACTGTGGAAGGCGAGAGCGGAACCGAACGTCCTCATGTTCGCGTGGCTATCCATGCATGAAAAGATGCTAACAGCCGACAATTTGGACAAGAGAGGATGGGACAATGGCATTGTCTGTCCTTTGTGCCTGAGCGATGCAGAGACGCCATTACATTTGCTAATAACCTGCGGCTTTGCGAAACAAGTTGCTAATAAGATATGTAGATGGTTTTCCATGCAGGAGGCGCTGCCAACAGAAGATAATTACGATGAAGTTGCAAAATGGTTAAAAAAGACTACAAAGAATATGCTAAAGAAAGAAAAGAGGACGCAAACAGGGGTCATCTTCTACATATGGTGGAATTTGTGGAAAGAAAGAAACAGACGTATATTTCAAGGAGTGGAAATGAACGAGCTGCAGGTGGCGTACCTAACAAAAGAAGAGATCGATCAGTTCCACAGAGCGATGGGATACCGGCTACCGTCCGTAGTTATATCTGAATTTGAGTAAACGAATCGATTCCTTTTCGGCATTCCCCCCCCCCCCCCCCCCCCCCCCCCCTCGTTTTGTTGTTCGTGGGCCTCTATTTTGTTTAGGACAGGACCCTCCCCTGTCATCCTTAGGCTTTTGAGGCATCTCCTTTTACTTTCTAGTTGTCAGGCAGCTTAAGCTGCTGATTTGGGACCATGCGAACTTTTGTTTTTTCCTATATTTTCTCCTGCTATAATGAAGCGCAGAGCACCTGCCTTTATTCGTCAAAAAAAAAAAAGGGAAGTTGGGTTAGTGGAAAGTCAAGGTGAGATTAGACCGTGCAGTGGCTTCGAATGAGTGGTCATGTATATTTTGGTGATACTTCTTTAACCATCTTGTGTCTGTTTGTTCGGACCATTGCCCTCTACTGCTGTGTGTGAAAAGGAGGAACGGGTGCAAGGGCAGAGAGGTGGTGCGGTATGAAATCATGTGGGAGCGAGAGGCGTCCTTGGCGCCCACTATTGAGAAGGAGTGGAAGAACAAAGGTGACAAGAGCTCACTTGGCTCGGTGTTGAAAGCGATAAAGGGTGCCATGAACTGCTTCTAAAAAACGTTGACATCTCAGAGTAATTTATATTTTTTTCACAATACTATAGATATTTATAAACAAGAAATTTATGTAAAAGGTTTTTTATCTCATGAATTGCTCCTTATCTAACTTTTTATATGGTTTCAAACCAAATATACAATACTATTCATCATTTCATTACTTGTCTTCTCGATAATTACAAAACAACTTCTATACATACAAAGTTACACTAAGTTCGCAAAATGATAAAAAGGGTTTATGCACTAAGAACAAACAAGCCTTTCTGGGTTGTATTCGAAGGCATGGAAGATGTTTTTATGTCAGCAGATGATCCAAATCTTATGGATTGTCGATATTGTAGGGGATGGTATGATCGAGAATTTTTTATTTTTAATCCTTTTTAATTAATATTATAATAATAACCCGGTTTGAACTAAATTTGCAAATCTAACCTATTTTATCATGGTCTCCTTTATTTTTCTTCCCAGATAATTTCTTTAAGATGTATACGCTGATGTCCTGATGCTTCAGTGCGCTATCTGACGTTGGCAAACGTATGCGATGAGCTAAAGCCAGTCACGTCGATTGGGCACTGCGATCTCGTATCGCCCTTCCGTGCCAAACACGGCCAGGCACAAACCAACTCGAGATCCAAGTTCCAAGCACTTCGTCTCTTGCTGATCTGCCCCAATGTCTCCGGTGAGAATCGTCGACGTCAGCTACGTCGCTGTGCCGGCTGCGGCCGCGCCGCCACCGGCGCCAATTAAGCTCAACGCCATGGAGGCACAGTGGGTCGGGTTACCGGTGCTGCAGTACATCCTCTTCTTCGACGGCGACCAGCTGCCGCCCTTCGACAACCGTTGCCCCAGTCCCTCAAATCCTCACTAGAGGCGACGCTGGCCAACTTCGCGCCGCTCGCCGGGAAGCTCAACTACCTCCCGGACAACCGGCGACGTCGCCATCCTCTGCTCCGCCTCCGACGGCGTCAAGTTCGTCGTCGCGGAGTCCGACGCCGACGTGCGCCGCCTTGCCGGCGACGGGGACCACGACGTGCACAAGTTCGAGCGGCTCGTCCCGGAGGTCGACATGAGCGTGCTGCCGTCGTCGCTGCTGGCCGCGCAGGTCACGCGCCTCGAGGGAGGCGGCGTGGCCCTCGGTGTCACGGGTGCACCCGGCGTTTGCGACGGGCGATCGCTGTGGAGGTTCGTGGAGGCGTGGGCGGCGGCGTGCCGCGGGGACACTCCGCCGGCGGCGCCGGTGTTTGACCGCTCGCGTGTCAGGCTTCCTGGCGGCGAGGAGCTTGCCCGGAGCGTCTTGCGCAAGTACGCGCCGAATTTGCCTGTGGTACGTACACGTTCCGATTCGCTCGCTCCCTTGCCTCCTGCAGTGCTTTAAATTTCAAGATGAGCTAAGGCAATAATAGACCAGCAGCACAAATGAAGCTTTGCGCATACATATCTCCATTTACGAGATTTTTTGAAAATTCCATTCGCTGCAATATTATCTGGCGTCTTGATGGATACGGGCCCGGTTTTGTTACCACAGGCGAGCACGATTCCGACAGAGGACCGCCTGAAGTTCACCCGCCGGACGTTCATCTTGGACGCAGGACACATCGAACAACTGAAGCAGCGCATCGTCCGTCGCAGCGAGGCTCAAGGCGCGCCGCTGTCTAGCCCCACGTCCAGCTTCGTCGCAGTCGTCGCGCTGGCATGGACGTGCTCCGCGCGCTCCAGGCCTTTCCCCGACGACAAGGACGCGCTCCTCTTCTTCCTCGCCGACGTTCGGGGCCGCCTCGACCCACCGCCCGGCCCGGACTACTTCGGCGCGTGCCTCACCGGATGCCTGACGAGGCTGCCGGCGCGGGAGCTCCGCTCCGAGCACGCGCTGGCAGCCGCGGCGGCGGCGATCCAGGGGGCGGTCCGGGAGATGGAGAAGGACCCGCTCGACGGATGGGAGTTCATGAGGCTTGGAGGGAAGGTTCCTCTGGATCGGTTAATGAGAGTCTCGGGCTCGTCGGGCTTCAGGGTGTACGAGGTAGCCGACTTCGGGTGGGGCAGACCGCGGTGGACGGTGCCGGTGAGGATGAACGGCGACGGGCAGGTGGCGCTGGTCCGCGCCCAATGATGTACATTTTTTTTTCCGATGGTCAAAGATTACAATTGATGTTCTTGATTGGTATAAAGATTAAAGAGTAAATTGATGATCCGCTTGAAAACTTCAGCGAGCGACGTGCTTGTCCGGTTTTAAGATCGATGACCTATTTGCACAAATATATCAGATAAGTTCGATGACTTGCAATTTGCTCGTATAAAACACTTGTCCTCGTCATATAGATCTCGTTCTCATTTCTTTTTCTTCCGTAACAAATTTCTTTAAGATGTATATGGTGATGTCTTGATGCTTCGGGGCGCTATCTGACATGGCAAAGATACGCGATGAGATAATGAAGCTATTATAGAAATAACGATGAGGCGTATCAAACAATAGTAGTAACAGGAAGAAAGAAACTGGTGATAGTAGACTACGGCAATCTGGAATCCGTGTGGATTCTGCTATACTACTTGATGAAGCCACAACTCACAAGGTAAATTGGTTGAGAGACATCAAACAAACCCAACATCAAACAAACCCAACGGTAACAATAGAAAATCAACTGCACACAACAATAATTAATGGTAGCTAGACGTCATCAGATGCTCCAAATTCCAGCCACAACGACAGCATGAGCACACGCATACGATTCCATCCTGATCCTGATCCATAACAAGTGCGTAGGAGTATGCATTATGCAAGCTGGCCGGAGCTAGGCCCTGCTAAGTTGGGCGACGCATGCATGTCCCACGTGGAATGACGAACAATCCTTGCTGTATCAGGGCACACCCCAGGGTTGAAGACAGTTTGCGGGACAAACGACGAGATTTCTCACGTGGCCCCAGAGATTAGGGACAGCGAAACACACGACTAGACCATACTAAACAAACAAAAAAACGAGCAGCTTTGTGGTACATTCTGCCGGTCACGCTTCCATTTTTATAGCGTTACGTCAGTATCACAGAAGAATGGATATACAAGCACACGCACTGTGGGTGGGACGTAACAACTCTCCTTGCCTTCTTAGCGGTTCATTACTTCGCGCCTTTAACGAATACTCCTATAGGCATTCGTAGTCTAAACTAATGAATGCGACGCGGCCAGAGTCTAATTGAGGGTCATCATAGCCGCCAACCATATGATAAGCATGTCACAGACTCACAGTCCGTGGGCAAAGCAAAGGTGGCGCGTTTGGTGGTCTGCGCTGTGTATAAATAGCACCCAGGTGGAAGTGGGAGGATCACCACCGAAACCACTCTCTAATTAAGCAGTTCAGTTGCAGTTAAGCACTAAGCACATCTCTCCTCAGCAAGCTAGATAGTCACTTGTTCAGTTAGCTCTGATGGCCACCTTCGCCGCCCAGCTCAAGGACATGTTCTTCGGCCTCGTCGAGCGCGTCACGGGCTACGGCCGCGCTGGAGACCAGCATGTCGCGGCAGGTAATGTACATGCATCATGCATGCCGCTCTCTGAGGGAAAGGGCAGCTGAAAAACAGGAGAGTTGATTGAGTAAACATATATTTATGTGTAGTAAAACCTCAATAAATTAAAAAAGCAATAGCCATTACTAAAGTATCATGTACTTCTCCTCCCTCTGATATACAGGTGCACAGATCACGCAGGCTTCTCAGACAGAGATCAGAGCAAGAGGAGCAAAAAGCATGCCAGACGACGTACCCGATGTGTCACGAGGCTCACTGCCTCAGGTCAATTCTAGGATCCTCTAAACCATCTCCGTCGTGAGAAGAGGAGCTCATATGTGTTTTAACCTTAAGAAAGGATGAGTGTGCTATAGTATTCCTTTTTCTTCCATGTATTGTGTGATCAGTGGCGTGTGTTTTGCTTGAGATATCGACCCATGGTTGGGTAAGCTTTGGTTGTCTGTCGTGTTCACCAGCCAATTCTTGTAAGCTTGTATCGTAGTAACTTGATAATAATATTTCACTCACGCTTTTCATGTGTATTTTTTCTTCAATTTTTTTGTGAACATGTTTTTTTCAATGAAGTTTCTGTCTCTGTTAGGGTGTCCTGTTTCGTAATGAAACAAAATGAGAAGACTTCGCAGCGCAAAGAGAAAACATAGTCCAAGACAACCTTATCCATAATTTCTTTAGCGAACTAGTATATGATAATTTTTTTATGCATCAATTTTAGTTTAAAACGATTTCTCAGACCAAACAAACACATGCATGCAATCCTCTAAAACAAAAACAAAAAAACTACCATTATCCGTTTAGATTTGAACAATAAAAAACACACACAGGACCTTATAATACCTATTTTTTCTAAAAAAAATATATCGCACTGCATCTCTTTCCCAAACCCATTCCCTATCCCAATAGCACACTGTGACTTTTGCAAGGCCAGGTTAATTTCGACCGATTCTGGTCAAGATGTTGACTTTCAAGACTTAATTGATCCATACGTCTATTTACTGTAATGTTATTTCTGGTCGCCCAAGACGCTGACATGGATGCAACGTTTCCTCTCATCACCCCTATATTCACCATGAACCACCTTACCATTGCCTCCTATTAGTTCCGCAATCACACATACGAGAAATATAATTGTTTGATAGGGTCAAGAAAGAAAATCAATAATTAGTTACGATCTGTCATGTCTTGTACTAGTGAAACCTAGCATGCAACCAATTTCATCGTTGATCATTAAAGATATGTAGAAATCAAGAAACTTGCATCCTTGTGCTTTTTGATACATTTTAGTAACCATTTTTATTGGCGATTAAAGCCTGGGGGCAAAGCTTTCATTTCTGATTGCAAATTATGTGCCCTGCTGCTCCATGCACTCTCAAGCATATTGGTTATGACTCCCCGAAATGATTAAAGGCATAGGGCAGCTACTATTTTCACTTTCTTTAGGAATGTAAAGCATATGGTTATGATCCATTCCACCAATCACGAGACTCAGAAATCTTTGATCGGGTTACTATATAATAGTTCCGATTAATTACGCGCGCGACATTGTTAATCAAAAGAACACTGAACCAAGTTCTTCGGTCCATATAGCTTTGGCAATGATCACAACTGAACATATGCCCTTTACTCCAGTTGGAGCTAGTAGCTTTTTACGCGCGTATCACAGCCAAGTACCTGAAGAACGGTGATGCTCGTATGGTTAAGATGATTCCCAGCATTAGTCGCGGTGGGGCCGTGCGGTGATGGTGAGGGCTCTAGCATGCTCTCCCGCGGGCGGCGTCGGCGCTGTCCGTGCACCGTGTGGCGTGCAAGGGTGTGGTTGGTGCTTGATTTCCCGACCACTGAGAGTCGTTCCATTCGTATCCCGCGGTCAGATTGAAAGAAAGGGATGCCCGTGCGAAACAGGGCGTGTGGTTCATGCCTTGGACCCTCTGGTCATTCCCGCCGCCCTGCAGCGATATCCCGTAGCTTAGTGTGCGTCGGCGTCTGATCGATCCGGCCGGCCGGAAATTCTCCTCCCTCTCTTTTTTTTTTTTTTGCGGGGAATTAATGGGATCCACTGGTCCCCTTCAGTTTGATTTCTTCGTCCATGGCGATCAGGTGCAAAGAGAATTGGTGATCGATATGGACTGCCTGAAGTGAAGCCATCTCTCCTGAAATGAACGGATCGGTCTGGACTGAAAGCCGCCTCCTGAAATTGTCAGGGTCTGATTCTGAATGGACTCACACGTCTGTGTTAGCAACCAGCTATCACTTGGAATTAACAACCAACGATACAATAGTCTGGTTACAAGTTTGTTGTGGATCTCGAAGGAATTCAGCAGAGAGGAGGAAGAACAAGGGAGCCGAAGCTTGGGGAGGAAGAAGCAGAGAGCAATATGCTATTTGTCAACTAATTGATTGATTCCCTTCTCCCCGCCGGTGTGGTCTTTATCGTGTCTTCATGGGCTTGCGCGCTTCATCAGGCCCAGCTCGGTCCCGTTACATTGGTGTTGGGCTTCTTCACTCGCATGCTGCGCCTGGGCTGCTCTTCTCCCTTGGACTCTGGTGCCGTATCATGAGCAGTACTAACAGTCTCTCCCCCTTGAAAACCTGCTTGTCCCCAAGCAGGAGCTTGAGGAAACTTCACCTTGAGCGCTTCGATGTCTTCCCAGATAGCCAACTCAGCTGTCTGTCCCGACCAGAGGATTTTCCCTTGTGCAACCATGGATCCGCCTCTATTAATCATCCGTCGCTGCAGCACCTTGAGTGGAACCTGCAACTCAGTGGCAACAGTAGGTAATTGTGACACAACCTTATGAGTTGGACCTAGTGCTTGTTTGAGCTGGGATACATGGAAAACAGGGTGGATACTACTCCCTGCCGGCAGATCCAACTTGTAAGCCACTGCTCCAACCTTGGACAGGATTGTGTAAGGACCAAAATATTTGAATGAGAGCTTATGATTGGATCGGTGAGCCACTGATGACTGAACATACGGCTGCAGTTTCAAGAATACTTTATCTCCCACCTGAAAGCTGCGTTCAGATCTCTTCTTGTCAGCTTGCTGCTTCATGCGCTGTTGAGCTCGCAACAAGTGCTGCTGCACTAATTTAGTCATTAGCTCTCTCTCTTTTAACCAATCAGCCAGATCACTTACTATTGGTACTGAATCATTAGTAATACCGAAGTGTCTTGGTGTATACCCATAGAGAACTTCAAATGGTGAACGACCAAGAGCTGAATGGAAGCTTGTGTTGTACCAGAATTCAGCAAGAGCAAGCCAGTCTTTCCACTTTTTGGGGCAAGCATGCACAAAACAACGAAGAAAAGTCTCCAAACACTGGTTGACTCTCTCGGTTTGACCATCTGTCTGTGCATGATATGAAGAACTCATGTTCAACTGAGTATCTGTCAATAAGAACAATTGCTGCCAGAAATTGCTGGTAAATATCTTGTCCCTATCGGAAATGATAGCTTGAGGCATGCCATGTAGCTTGTAAATGTTATCCACAAATACTTTAGCTACTTTGGCAGCTGAGAATGGATGTTGTAAAGGTAGGAAATGACTGTACTTGGATAACTTGTCCACCACCACAAGGATACAATTTTGCAGCACCAGAATTAGGCAAACCTTCAATAAAGTCCATGGAAATAAGTTGCCATGCTTGAGTAGGGACAGGTAAGGGCTGCAGCAAACCTGGATATTTTGACCTGTCAGGCTTGGCTTGTTGGCATACAGTGCATTGTTGAACAAATTTATGAACTGCAGTCTTCATAGCAGGCCAAGCAAAGCAGTGCTTGATCCTCTTGTATGTTACTGGAACTCCCGAATGCCCTCCCATGGCTGAATCATGAAATGCAGCAATAATTCTTTGTTGAAGAACAGGGTTATTGCCAATCCACACCCTGCCCTTGTACCTGATCAGCCCAGTGTGAAAAGAATAGTGTTCCTTGGCATTAGGAGACACAGTTAACTGTGTGATGAGATTAGTAGCCTGGGGGTCATGTTGATACCCATCAATAATATCCTGTATCCATGGAGCTTTTTCCTCAGAGATTGCAAACAGTTCCACTTCTTCATGCTGTCTGCGAGAAAGTGCATCTGCTGCACTATTTTCAGACCCTTTCTTGTACTGAATTTTATACTGCAGGCCAATGAGTTTTGAATAAACCTTCTGTTGCCAGCTAGTGTGCAACCTCTGTTCATTCAGCTGTGTCAAACTCTTGTGATCAGTTGCAATAATGAATTCCCCCAACTGCAGATAAGATCTCCACTGATTAACAGCAAGTATGATGGCCAAGTATTCTTTTTCATAGGTAGAGAGACCTTGATTTTTAGGACCCAGAGCTTTACTCATAAAGGCAATAGGGTGCCCCTCTTGCAGCAGCACTGCCCCAACTCCATAAGCACTAGCATCAGTTTGAACTACAAACACCTTAGTAAAGTCAGGTATTGCCAAGACAGGAGTACAGATCAAGGACTTCTTAAGAACCTGGAAGGCCTCTTCATGTTGAGGTGTCCAGACAAACAATGTATGCTTCTTTAACAGGTCTGTTAAGGGTCTGCTGATAATGCCAAAGTGCCTTACAAACTTTCTGTAATAGCCTGCAAGTCCCAGAAAACTTCTGACCTCTTTTGCACTTTTAGGAGTGGGCCATGATTTGATCACTTCAATTTTGGTAGGATCAGTGGTGACACCTTCTTGGCTGATAATATGCCCCAAATAAGAAATCTTGTTCTTGGCAAATTCACACTTGGACAGCTTAACCTTCCATTGATCTTGAGCCAACAGCTGAAGAACTTGTCTAATGTGGAGTAGATGATCTTCTAGAGTTTTGCTGTAGATTAAGATATCATCAAAGAATACTAGGGCACAAGTTCTCAGGACAGGAGCCAAAGTGTCATTCATGGCTTCCAAAAATGTAGCAGGGGCTCTTGTCAATCCAAAGGCCATCACCTTAAATTCATAATGGCCACTATGTGTCTGGAATGCTGTCTTGAATTCTTCCCCAGGAGCCAGCAATACCTGATGATAGCCAGATGCTAAATCCAAACTGGTGAACCATCTTGCACCCGCTAATTCATCCACCAATTCATCAAAGATGGGTACAGGGTATTTGCATTTCTGGGTAATTGCATTGAGATATCTGTAATCAATGCAAAATCTCCAAGATAAGTCCTTCTTTTTAACTAACAGGACAGGAGAGGAGAAAGAACTAGAACTCTTCTGTATAACCCTTTGGCGGGGTCGGCGGCTCTGCCCCGTCGGCCGGCAGCGGCGTTCCCCGCGGGGCAGCGCTCGGTTCATCCGGCCTCCTTAGCGGACCCCGACGAGCTCTAGTCCTCGCCGCCGTCGCCATCGCCCCCGACTCCTCCCTGAGCAGCTCATCATCCCCGAGCGTCGCCTCCACGGCCTCCGCCCCAGCCATGGGTTCCCAAGGTGGATGTGCATCCTCCACGCCCAGATCCACTGCCTCCGCATGGGGGGAAGACGGATCTGCCGCGTTGGGGTGAGCTCGTCGGATCCACTGCCTCCACACGGGGGAAGGACGGCAACGGGCGACCTCAGCCGTGAGCTTCCTCGTCCGGCGCCGTCCGCAAGGGTGGCCGTAGATCGGCCCCGAGCCCGAGCAGGTGCGTGGTGCGCACTTCTCTTCGCTTCATCCACTTCGATTTGCCTTAACTGAGCGGGATTTCCTTCACAAGAGGTTAGATCTGAACGAGGTTGAAGCAAATCGGTGGCCAGACGGGCAGAGGAAGTTGACGAGATCGAAGCCTTGGTCGTCCCCGACGCCGGCCGCGTGGAGCTCGTCCACGGCCTGCCCCGCGCGCCCACGGCTACACTGGCGGAGCTGACAAACGCGGCCACGCAGACGAAGCTGCCTACGAAGTCGACGACCCAGTCTAGTATGGTAGAGCAAGATGCCTGAGCTGCACATGCAGAGAACGACTTCAAGTCATGGATTTGGTCACATCCGGTAGTTGCCTCTGCCTGAGTATTCCTCTCTGTTGAATTGTCTACGTCCATCTTGCTTGTGCATGTGCAGATCATTAGACAAGTCTAGTTCAGATATATAATAAAAAAAATAAGAAGTGCCTCTGAAACATAGATTACCTTCTTCGTTGTTGATGAAAATCCATGAGGCATAACACTGATTTTTTTGTTGTTCTGGTTTCAGCAACAAATGAGGTACTAAATCTGAAAATGCATGATAATTTGCCACTCTATTGACCACTGCTAACCAAATATGTATCTTACCTGTATCATCATTTCCATTTCAATTTTGTATGATACCATTTTTGCTTCACGAACAATTTTAACATTGACATCTAAACTTTGCTCATGACATCTAGTATATCTGAACTCGTGCAGGTTTGTGTTTTCTGAAACAGCTGTTGATTCTTAGAGCCACTGCTATTCTGTATAAGCAAGGAAAAAGTGAGTTTGCAGGTAAGGCTAAGATGCAAGAATCTAGTCTGTTATCTGCTATCATTGCTTTGTAAATACTATTATTAGCACTTGACCTAATCCTGTTGCTTTTGTTTTCTGAAACTAGCAGTAGTAGTTTTCTCCTTGTCACATACTGTAGAAATCTTTGATCTGTTAACTCTCACATGCAGACCTGATTTAGTTTTTCCTTTTCCTTGTATTCAACTTTTGCCTTGTCGCATGCTAATTCACTAATGTACTTGTCCAGTAGACTTTTAGCATGCAAGCATTATCTTTTTATTAGTTCTGTAACTATCATCTGTGCTGAACATTTTATCAGTTTGTGAGTTATGTGTGTGCTGTCGTAATTCATTTAGCAAGCAAAAATTAATTGTTTGCTCTCTCTCTCTCTCTCTCTCTCTCTCTCTCTCTCTCTCTCTCTCTCTCTCTCTCTCTCTCTCTCTCTCTCTCATGTAAATTATGTCCATGCAAAAATTTAAGCAGCAGGGTTGCTTCCTCCTCCGGTCCTCTCCCTACATCGAAGCTGATGGATGCTTCTTCCGTAGCCCCAGTGCCTTCCTCCAGCGCTGGCTGGGACTTCACCTGGTGATTCTCTCTCCGCCCCTTGTATCAATAGCATAATGTTCTTGTTCAGTACCATATGAAGACATTTGTTTGTTTAGTGCTGCGCCGTAGGCTGTGATATTTCCCATGCTTGCTGCAAGCTATAAAAATTTAGATGTGCTGCTCTCATAAACTAGATATTAAACTCCAGGCACTTCATTCCCTTTTTTTGTGCTTATACCCTGCGCTCTTGCTGTTATTTACCTCTTATACTTAAAAAATTGTCTAGTGGATCAACTACAACTAGCATGTCTAGATAAGTCCTATGCACATTATCTTAGCCTGATACCATACCTTTGGTAGGTTTTTCATATTGCTTATTTTCCCTCATTTATAATGAATTCCATCCCTTCTCTAATCCCACCTTGTTATTGTACTTTACACAGGGGACACATGGATTGACAAGAAAAGATAACAAATTGGTGGATGGCAAGGTGTGCCCATCTGCATTTTACTAAGTCTATACCGTTCGATTAGTCACTTGCTGATATGTTGGACTTGCTTGTTATGTAACTATTGATTGAGCAGTATTCTAACTGATTGTAACAGTGGCCTTTGAACTTGTCGTGGTAGCCCTCTACTGATTTGAACGAATTTGAATATTGCTTGCATTGATCTCTGAATATTGCTCTAAATGAATTTGACCTTGCCAGTTACAGTTATTGCTCTGCTAGGAGCATCTTGTAGTCATATACTTATGCTTTGCCTCATTTGAGATAAACCAGGACTATTGATAACTGTCTATGGATTGTTGATTGAATGATTGCATAATACCCTTCACAGAGTGATGCTTGCTTGTGCATTTGTGGGTGTGCACAACTATTCTTCATTACCCTTTGTTCCTCTAGATTTTATCCAAGCTATTGACCATGTTTTCAATCAGTCCATATCTTTTGCAGTACTATTTCGGGCAAAGTGCTGCTAACTAACTGGTGAACACCCATTGTGTTCATGATGCTTATAATTCTGTGTAGTGAATAGTGGTAGCTATAGATATTATAGTTAATTTGTATATCACTTGAATATATCAAGATAGTGTATGATGCATGTATGCACAAAGGAGACAAGTTAGCTAAGCATAAACATGAAACTTTCAATAAACATGAAACTTTCAATTACTATCACACAATTGAGAGGCAGATCATGTAAATACAATCTTTTTTGCATCTAGTTCTGTCATGTAGGTTACAAGCATGCTAGGACAGGAAGATCGGCTTGTTTTTCATTCTGTTGCTTCCATACATGGATAATTCAATAGCTTTTTCCTCTTAGATAAGTGTTTGTGTAGATAAAAGAAAAGAAAATTTCATTTACCTGAACATTGCTTATGCATATTGATGTGTTATCCAACATGGCCGTAAGTTCCAACAGCCAATGCTAGGTATACAGGCACAGCTGCAGCCTTTTCTTTCTTTATTTGCTTACATGCTTCCTATTCTTGTTTCCCTGCATGAACCAGGAGTCAGCTCTTTTTTCTGCTAGTAGGATGTTTTAAACTCATGCTCTCATGTCTAATATTCTCAGGCTTGAAGTTGGCAATCCAGGAATCCACGAACCAAACTTATTGATGTTCGACATGTGAGGTAATCTTACTATCAGTAGAAGGTTTGTGTTGCCTGAGAATCAACTAAGTTAGAGAATTGAGTAGTTTCCTGGTGCAAAGTGTCCTGGCAGCATGTATATGTAAACTGTCAGTGCCTCTTCTCTTTCTTTCTTTGCTTGGATGCTTCCTATTCTTGTCCTAGGAAAATGTATTAAGGCTTTAGAATTGAGTTGTATTTGTATATGTATTTGTGAGCATGTTAGTTTCTTTTGACGTGAAACATGTGTATTTGTGATGTATGTAATGGAGCCTGTATATTTGTATTGTACATAATGGACCTCCTCTGTTTATTTTTTTTTTTGTTTTTCTTTGTCATTGGAGACGCGCTTTGGAAAAACGGGTCTCCAAACACCTTCCATAGGAGACGCGTTTTGACAAAACTCGTCTCCGTTACGGGTCATCGGAGACGCGTTTGGTGGAAAACGCGTCTGCAATGCTGGGGTCATAGGAGACGCGTTTGGAGCAAAACGCGTCTGCAATGCTGAGGGTCATAGGAGACGCGGATTTCCGCGTCTGTGATGTCTCACATCATAGACGCAATTTTGGAGACGAAAAAATTTTTGTCTGCTATTAGCATTGAGCAGCGTCTGCAATAACCGTTTCTTACATAGTGTGGTTTAGCCCCTTCAATTAGTGGGATCCTGTGGTCACAAGCTCTGCTAGGTGGTAATCCCTTGAGCTCAGCAAAAACCTCCTGATACTCCTGCAATATCAGTTGTATATAATCAGGCCATTCCACCTGAGGTTTCTGAGATTCTGCAGGTTCAGTGATCATAGACAGCTGAACAACAGTGCCTGCAGGTACAGAAGAAGAAAGCCCCTGCAATTGTACCATTTGACCTTCATAAGGAATACACATCCACTTAGCAGCCCAATCAATCCTCATAGGACTATGAGCTTCTAACCAGTCCATTCCCACTACTAAATCATAACATGGGAGAGCTAGGATTTTCATGTCAGAAATGAAAGTGCAATCTGCAATAGACCACTGAGCCCCAGGTAGATGATATGAACATTCAATTACTCCTCCATTAGCCACTTTCACCTGAGTATGTGTAGATAGAAGAGAGATGCCCTGTAATTTAGATGCCATTTCTAGAGCAAGAAAAGTGTGAGAACTTCCAGAGTCTATCAATATGACCAAGTCAACACCCTGAATAGTCCCATGAAACCTCAGTGTTTTAGCAGTAATTTTACCATTTACAGCTTCCTGTGAGAGAGCCATAAAAACCTGCTCTTCAGAATCTTGAGACATTTCAACATGTTCAGTCTGCACTTCATCTTGGAATAGAGCCCATAATTCCTCCATGGCATGTAACTGCACTGAGGTGCATTTGTGTCCATATTTCCACTTTTCAGCACATTTTTCACAGAGTCCCTGAGATCTTCGGTACCTGCGTAGTGCTGCTAGCTTGTCATCAGTAGAAGATAGCTTGGAGTTGCCCATGTCACGCTTCTCTTCTAATTTGGAGCCACTCCCAGATTTATCATATCTTGGTGGAAGAGGCAGAGGAAATGCTGCTTTTGGCACCGTCTTGGGATGATAGTAGTCCGATTTCTTGTAATCACGCTTCCTGGTTGGATCCGTCGCCTCTTCCTGCACAAGAGCGAGAGTACAAGCAGTATCCAAATCCGAAGGTCGTTGTATCATGATACTAGACTTAATATCATCCCTAAGACCATCTATAAACTTTGTAGTATGATAATGAGGATCAGGATTAGACTCATAAGCAGCTAATTGGTCTACAGGTGCAGAGAATCGCTCCACATAATCAGCTACAGTGGTGTCTTGTCTGATGTGAAACATCTGACGAATCAGTGCTTCATGCTGATCCTTGCCAAAACGATCCTGGACCATTTTACAGAACTCATGCCAAGTGCTCTGCTTCAGGCGGCGTTCTGCTGATTGTAACCAGCGAGCAGCGGCACCCTCGAAATGCATAGACGCGACTCTAATCCACATTGAAGGATCAACGCTATACATCTCAAAGTAATTCTCACTTCTACTCTGCCATAATTTTGGGTTTTCGCCATCAAATTTAGGGAAATGCATCTTGGGCAATTTGCCGTGCAGGTGGCGGTCATGAGCGGAGCTAGAGAAATGCTTGGGTTCAGAATTGAACAATGATGGGGCAGATCCAAGTTTCGTACCATTGGCCGGGATATGAGCGTGGGTGGATGACCCGTGCTCATGATCCCGAGGTGTGGTGTCGACGCGGTGCCCATTAGGGCCGTCAGCCTTGCTGCCGACCTGAGGATACGCGGACGACGAGCCCGGACCTCCGAAGATGCTGGGCTTGGCCGCGTTCTCCTCATGCACCTGCCGCTCCCACCTCGAGTTGAACTTGGCGAGCTCGGTGGAGACGGTGTCGACGGAGGCACGAACGTAGTCGACCGACGACTCGATGCGGGGACGCCATGACTCGAACGCCGCCGCCGCGGACTCGAGCGCGGCTACGCGTGTGGACGCCGCCGCCTCGTACTTGTCCAGCCGCTCCGTGGCGGCTGCATCGATGGTCGCCATGTGCGCGGTGACCGAGTTGTCGATCTCCTCCGCCAGCTTGTCGGGGAACGACATCGCCGCCGGCTCCGGCTTGGCCGCCAACGAATCCACGCGGAGCTCGAGCTTGGCGACGCGCGCCTCCCAGATCTCGTCGCTTTTGGCAAAGCGCTTGTCCATCTCCTTCTTCATCTCGTCGATGAACAGCTTGGACTGCGCCTCGAGCGCCAGCTTGAGGTTAGGGTCGACTGCTCCCGCCATCTTCGCAGCTCTGGTGTAGTGCGCGGTGTCTGCCAGTGTCGAAGAATCGGTGTCTCTGATACCAAATGTTAGCAACCAGCTATCACTTGGAATTAACAACCAACGATACAATAGTCTGGTTACAAGTTTGTTGTGGATCTCGAAGGAATTCAGCAGAGAGGAGGAAGAACAAGGGAGCCGAAGCTTGGGGAGGAAGAAGCAGAGAGCAATATGCTATTTGTCAACTAATTGATTGATTCCCTTCTCCCCGCCGGTGTGGTCTTTATCGTGTCTTCATGGGCTTGCGCGCTTCATCAGGCCCAGCTCGGTCCCGTTACATTGGTGTTGGGCTTCTTCACTCGCATGCTGCGCCTGGGCTGCTCTTCTCCCTTGGACTCTGGTGCCGTATCATGAGCAGTACTAACAGTCTGATCCATGTCTCCATGCAGTGATCAAGACAGTTGGTGACGCGCGCAGCGCCGTTGAAATCGAGGTGCCATTGTTCCACCTGCTGCTCGCAATTAATCCAGGTCCAATTTCTGCGTGAGCATTATTATGGCCGTGTCCCGGCCGTTGATCTATACCATCATTTTAACTGTTACGTATTATGCGCTCATACGAGCGTTCCTACCTTGCTTTGCTGTTTCAGCTTTTCGGGTGCCAAAGCGTGCGGATCATTTCATTCTCACGAAATATGACACACATGCACAGTGAGCCAGAAATTCTGAATCCGTTGTGGGTCAAAAAAGCGGCGCGATCCCGAATATCGTGCCACCAGACACACCACGCGATCAATCACGCGCGTGATCCTTGTCCCGTAAAGCTGGACGCGTTTGGTGACCAGCACCGTGTATATAAATGGGGAGCTCCGTGATGGCGAGGGCACTCACAAGTCGCCATTGACACCAGCAAGCACAACCAAGTTAGTACTACACAACAAACCAGTTTAGAGAGTTCAAACCAGTGTTACAAGGAGCAGATAAGTCCAGCTACGTACGTAGCTTCAGCTAGTAGCAGCAGTTCAAGCTCCGGCTATCCCATGGCCAACTTTGCTGCTCAGATCAAGGACAAGTTCCTCGGCTTCGTCGACCGCGTCGCCGGCTGCGGCGGTCGCGGCATCGGCAAGGATGTCCGGGAGCCCACAAAGTTGGTCACCGTGCAGGTACCCCATTTGCAAACCACCGTTTTTTTTTGAAGAATATTGCAAACCACCGTTGCTGTCTAGTAAGTGTTTTATTACGACACTATTGTTGCTGATATTTCACTCTTGCAGCGCGTTGAGGTTCGAACAAGAGGCGGAGACGACGACAACATACCCCCGGTGCCTCACGGATCAACGGCCGGGGTCCATGCATCTCGTTCCTAGAGATTGCTTTCTGTGCAGCATGACGACGACGACGTTCTGAAAAAACTCTGAATGTGTGCCCAGGCCCTCCAGCATGTATGCGTTGTGTGTTAATGGAAGTTGGTTATGTTCTTGTTCTCATTTCTTTTGTAAGTCGAGCAGTGTTTTGTCTCGCATGTCGAGTCCTAAGATATTGTTTATGGTCGTGCTAACTTATTCCCAGAGGTCAATAAAAACATGATGTTTGATCCATGTGTCATCTGCCGTTCGTGCCTTGCATCTACTAGATTAAATCTTCGCATTTTCTAGGTCGAAAAGGGAAACCGAAACTGAAGAAAGAAAACGCCCTGGCAACTCAAATGAAAATTACAAACAGCAAGTGTAATGTGATAATGAATCCTTGGTCACTCAGTTTTTTCCCGCGCCCAACAGCTTTCCGAAGTGGACGAGCTGTCATGAAATTCTCATTGGGTCATTGGGTGGCCCAATACTTTGGAGGGCGTCAGCACAGAGACCAAAAAAAGAAAAAACTAGTAGCAAGCCGAATGAAGGACAAATTTGGCTCGGGATCGAACTCAGTTTCACTCGGTTGGTTAGGTCTTGTAGTAGAACCTGCCCACACATCGAGTCACTGACTCATCAGTCATCACGTACGGGCGCTCAAACTCACGACAAACTATTCTTCTAGTGAAAAGTGATATTTCATCAATCTGAAGTGTACCGGGTCAGTTTATCACAGCCATTTATAAGGGCAGAGCGTGCATGCTTACGTTCATATGCTTGGACCGGGTGAGTATGCGTACGTGCATGTCCAGGTCTTGTACTGTTAGGCCCGACATTGTATCCGTTTTTTTTTTTGAGATTACACAGTACAACTCAGACACTCACAACGCACGCACACTCACCCCTATGAACACACGTACGCAAACCCTACCCCTATGAGTATCTTCGAAGACTGAGCCGGCAAATCCAGAGATACGAAGTCACCACTGGCGCCTCGCTGTCGACAGGAGCGTCGCCTAGCACTGAAAGCACAAATGCCGTTAAATCCTTGAAAATTCGCTCCCACGGGGAGTCGAACCCAGGACCTGAGAGGTGTTACTCGGAAGCCTTAACCCGACATTGTATCCGTTATGCATTGCTTTTTTGCTACCTCTGCAAAATGTTGGCATAGTTCATAGGGGTGGAGAGTCCACCCTATGTATGTTTCTAAAAAAGCACTATGTACCACGGTCTGCCATGAGTACCCTTTCTCAATAAACTGATAGAATGTGACAGAAATGCAGACAAAATGTTGGCATATTTCATAGTGAAGAGCATGCTGTCGAAGACAGATAAAGGAACAAAATAACGTGATTTCTCATGTGATAGCCGAGATTCTTACTGACAATAAGGCAAACGAACACGATCAAACCATATATACTTGTCAATATTATAATCCAATTGGCTAATTCATCACTGATCACTTTCCGTATTGTAGCAAATCTGACGAATATATACTAGTGCAACTTGATTGCACATCACTGATCTTTTTTGAAGCAATGGTTACATCACTCTGATCACTCTCCAATATTAGTATTATCTGCATGCGCCAGTCAATCAGTCATAATATCAGAGACAGAGTATATATATATACTGGCAATATAACGCAAGTGGGCCTTGCCGCATCATATCATATCAGGGAGTATCTTTTTTTGTACCAGTGCATGCTGCATGCAGCGTACCATGGTTCGTCGTCAGTCGTAGCCGATCCAGCCATGCAACATTAAGAATGTTATTTATGGAGAACGCGATCAAGAGCCTGATTGTGAGGGTATCACCAACCACATATGATAAACATGCTCGGCGACCCAGAAATTCCGATTGTCCGGCGGGGCCTGGAAAAAGCGTATCATTTCAGAATATCGTGCCTCGCGCGTGGGGTCTTGCCTTGTAAATCTGACGCGGCGTGTAAATCTGACGCGGCGTTAGCTGTCCCGCGCCGTATATAAATGGGGCGCTCGGTGATAGCCAGGACTCATCAAGCAACCAGCGAACGAACACAAGCAAGCAGCTAATAAGCAGTTTGGAACTCAGACCACCAGCTATATATTCCTATAGTAGCTAGAGGCACCGTGTTGTCTCAGCTCCTGTAGTGGTGATCGAGTGAGAAAAGGTATCTCCTATGGCCAGCTTCGCCGCGCAGCTCAAGGACATGTTCTTCGCCGTCGTCGGGCGCGTTACCGGCTACGACCATCATGGTGCAGGTAATTTGGCTTGAATGCGACTCCAAAATGCGCAGATGAAAACTTGATCGAGTTGAGGAGTTAGACATACTCTCGTGCATGTTTTGAGTTTCTTTCTCCATGCTATGCAGGTGCACATGAGCCCACCAAGTTGCCGTCTGCTGATGCTCGTCAGACTGAAGAAGTGGTGGTGTTGAAGCACACTGAGATCAGAGCAAGAAGCGCAAATATTTTCGAAGAGAATAGAGCGACGAACGTAGATCCCTTTGTACCTGATGGCTCAAAGGCTCAGGTTCACTAGTGTTGAGGCTATCCCAATATTAGTTGCCATCGGCGATAATCTTTTAGTTTCCTTCCATGCATTTTGATCAACTTTCCAGTTCGTTGGTTCTTTCTGTTCCCGTTTTGAGGCTGGTGCATGTTTGCTACCTTCTTGTAATGACCTGGCAATCGATCGAGCTAAGTTGTGTACTACCATATACTTGTGGCCAGGTCGAACTTGTAATGTTCAACAATAGTAATTTCATTTTTTTTTTCTACAGATTTAAGTGCACTTTCCTTGAACATTCTGCCAGTGTGTTCTAAATCACGCCAAAAAGTTGCCCTGATGTTCGACGACAACTCAATCAGAGATCAAGATCTGAACAGGCCCTATACGCCTCTAAAACAATTTTTGTCAGAGAAACAGCATGTACAGATTCTGTGTTACGCACAACATTCCTTAAACTAAACATTGCATTTCAGAAACACTGAAGCTGAAATACGTATCCAAGTGCAGTGGTCGGTGTAGCATTCTGACAATCTCTTCACGTTGCTGATCTAGCTCTCGATGTAGATGGACTGCACTCAATTATAGCTGACGCATTTCAGCCTTGGCATCTGAAAACTGAAACAGTAACATCAAGGTTGCAAAACTGCAGTTAGAATGGTTGATTGATTATGTGGGCATGCATGCATGACTGTGCTTAATTGAGAGCTTATACCAACGGCCCAGACTTCACATTTTATTTAAATCACCTTGTACGATCATGTTATGTTTAGCAAATTGAAGACAAGGTACACTGCTTAGTAATGTCTGGAGTGACGAGTACTGAGTATTGGTAAATTTGAGCCTGTGTCTAACTAAATCAATTACAGGAATCGACGATCCCTCAAATCCGTTTCCAGTCCCGTACCAGTCCGGCAACCGATCGAACACTGCTCTGTGGGACGTGACCTGGTAGCTGCCAGCGCCCATCCATCCGGCGTACGTGGCGTTCCTACTGCTGCTCTTTTCTGCTTTTACGATCGACGGGCAGCGTGTCCGTCGACAGGAATGGGCATGCGCCGTGGACCGTGTCCGTATATGTGCACTGCCTCCCACGGGTACTTCGTCACGTTGCATTGCGACGCAGATAGATCGATGCCCACGCCCTGTGCATGCCCTCCATCCACGCCGCCGGGTGTTCACGCCGGAGGCGTCCTGTTAGCTGACGTTCTCCACCACGGTTGATCAGGATTCAGGACGCGGTCACTCACGCCGCGCACGAACTCGTCCACGTCCGCGCCGCGCGCCCCACACGTACATCGGAGGCCGTGGTGTCCTCCGTGCACACGTACGCGTAGTCGTGTGCTGCTCGTACGTCCCAGCGACCGCTCTCGCCTCTCGATCGCCATGCGGTCGTCTCGCCATGCGCGCTTTGCGCAAGCATGAATGCATGTCCACCGTGTGGAAATTAAGATGTAGGGGGCCAATGAAGGGGATTTTGCTCACGCGAAGCGCGAGATTGAGAAAGCAAGTTAAGCAATCATACTGCAGCTAATGCTTCACTTATCACGCTGCACTATTATATTGTTAGCCATGCACGCAACGCGCCTTGAAAGCATGCATGCAGCAGAGTGTATTGTACAGATATATATGGGCATGCACCGTGGGCATGCATGTGATTACCAACCCACCCGATCGACACACATTCCTTTACATCAACAGCATCTCTAAGAGATTATCAAAAAATTAGCCCTATAAACTTGTTTTGGGGGCTAACCAAAAAAATTATACGGGGCAATTTTTCTTTCCTCCAACAGTTCCTCCCAAAAATGGATCAAAACACTTTTGATTGGGCCACGTCAGCATTTAGGGTCACAAAATCATTAATTCTAGTGAAATAAGAAGGAATGGGGATTCCAATTTTTCCCCTGTTTGTAGCTATAAATGAGGGGAATTTAGAGGATATGAAAAAATTAGGAGTAGTTTTGGGGTGCTGTTGGAGATGGTTTTTTTGATTGAATCTTATTATTTTGATTTAACGAGAGGTTTTGAGGCTTTTTGGAGATGCTCTAAGAACCGTAATATATTTTTAAACAAAGTAGTTAATTAAATATGCAATTGGAATGTGATCGATCGATCGAGAGCTTTACTAACGCGCGCGATCTCGGGGCGTGATCTCGCCAACCGTACACGTGCGGAGTAGTGGCAGTTCTGAACACCCTCACCCTCCTCATGCAGGCACGCGCTAAAAGGTGACGCGTTTGGTGAGCCGCTCCTCGTGTATAAATGGGGCGCCCTATTGCAGCGAGAGGACTCACCCCTGAAACCAGCAACAAGCAAGCGAAACAAGTTAAGCCGTGCCAGTACTGTGCAGCACATCTCCTTCCACGAGTAGCTACTAGTAGTAGTCTGCAGCTAGGAGTATTATTTCTCTCAAGCATCCTCCCATGGCCGGTTTCGTCGTGCAGCTCAAGGACATGTTCTTCGCCCTCGTCGAGCGCGTCACGGGCTACGGCCGCGCCCAAGACCAGCCTGCGGCGGCGGCAGGTAATCTATTGAGCGTACATCAGTGCATGCATGCAACTCTGAAGGAAAAGTCATGCAAAACAGTAGAGTTCATTGAGATATGGGACGGAATATCCACCGCAATTAAACCATTAAAGAATACAGGTTGCTGAAATATC
This sequence comes from Eragrostis nindensis, assembly GCA_012490785.1. NCBI lineage: Eukaryota > Viridiplantae > Streptophyta > Magnoliopsida > Poales > Poaceae > Eragrostis > Eragrostis nindensis. The sequence continues at coordinate 22,688 of JAAXCT010002220.1, forward strand.
ATGTACCTTTTTTGCTCTGTGATCAATAGGTGGTGCGCAAGAGCCCGCTAATGTGGCTAAGCACACGGAGATCAAAGCAAGAGGCGAAAAAAGCATCCCAGATGATGTACCCGATGTACCACGAGGATCACTGCCTCAGGTCCATACTGGGATCCTCTAAACCATCTCTTGTGTGAGAAGATAAGCTCACAAGTGTTTTTAACCTTAAGAAAGGATTTTGTCCTTGTATTCCTTTTTCTTCCATGTATTTGTGATCAGTATCGTGTGTTTTGCTTGAGATCCTGACTCATGGTTGAGTTAGCTTTGTTTGTCTGTCATATTCACCAGTCAAAACTTGTAAGCTCAATGCGTAGAATTTTGATAACAGATATTCCAATCAGCTTTTTATGTGTATTTACTCTTGAATGTCAGCGTAATTATTAGTGTGTCCAGGACAGCCTAAGACCAATGGGCCAACGAAACTCTGCCCCGCTATGGTGTTTGTTCGATTCAGGAGTGGATCAGTGGTTGATGGATCATCTCGCTCCCTGTTTCCGTGTCTGGTTTGAGGAGTGGGATAAGGTGATCCATTATCATCTCATCCCTCATAACTCATAAGCATATATCTAGTATAAAAACATAAGGAATGAAATCAACCTACCAAAACTATGCGATAACTTTAGGGACCAGTCGATATTTGTCATCGAGAAATTTTGGAATTCCAAATCTACCGTCGATGTGTCACTGACAGGTGGGGCCCCTCTTGTGTCATTGTTGACATGACAAATTTCTAACTCAATGACATTTGCAATGGCAGATCAATTCATCTATTGTCAATCAATTCGTCAAACCAAACAAATATGCTGGCATTCATAGTTGTTTTTTTAACTAAAAAAATACATGTGACCTAATAAAACATAGACTTTAAACCCCTAAGACTTGCAAAACCTTGTTACTTAATCCTACCCACGACTATTTATTGTAATGTTATTGTCGGTGTATCACATGTACAAATGGTTTTGACTTTAGTCACTTAGGACGCTGACATGGATAATAGACCTATGAAGCTTCAACGGTTCTTATAATAGCGGTATCTGTTGAAGAAAATGTAATTGTCCAGTGGATCAATAATGTCCTTTTCGGAACGTAGCAATACCCATATTTATCAGTTCCCTATTCTGTTTGTATTATTTAGGAATATTTTTTGTTAGGGAATGAAAAATGAACCTTTGTGAGATGGAGATAGGCAGCCTTTGTATCAGGTTATATCCCTATGGAAACGGACTGAGCTATTGATCAGGAGCTACGTACAAAAACATCAGGTCCCGTTCTTCTGGACCTGGAGCTCTTGTAGCTCGTTCACAAACACATCAAGAAACGTGTGCTTCATTTTGCACCAGGCTGCGAAAGGTTGCAAACCAACCGTGAAGGCTAGCTTGAAGATCAGCTGAGGCAACTTGGATAGCTTCACAACCAGCTGAAAATTTCTGGAGAAGAACCACCATGTATAGATTTTGCTCGCACCTCAAATCTTCATCTGATCGTCAACGGAAGTCTGAAACAGTTAATCGAAAACAGCACGCACTTCGATACACGCAAGTTGAAAATAATCAGTGCGAAAAAGGTCTATATATAGCCTAGTGGTTATAAAGTGCCTTAATAGCACCTCAGCTCCTAGGTTCTACTCCCCGTGTGGAAGCGAATTTTATAAGTTTTAACGGCGTTGTGCTTTCAGCGGTAGGCGACGTGGCCATCGACAACGAGCTTCAGTGGCGACTTCGTCAATCATACATAGTCCAAGATGCTCATAGGGGTAGGTTAGTGTATGGGTGTTTATAGAGGTGAGTGTGCGTCGTTGAGTGACTGAGTTGTACTGTATAATCAACAAAAAAAAAAAAATAATCAGTATGAGTCTAGTCATACATAATCCAAACGTCTGACCAAAACACACGTATACCGTTCTCCCAATATCACGGAGGAAAGGAAGAAAATCATCGGGCAGGAGAGCCCGTCAGATGGAGATCGGATAGTACAGAAGGGGCCCATGATCCTGTAGGGCCGAAAGCAACGTCTATGTCCGAGAACGCAGCCACGTTCGCGCGCGCCACGGCCCACACCGGCGTCTAGGCGAAGCAACGGTTACGTGGGCCGCCGGATCACACGATGACACGAGCAACGCGACAATGGCGCGGCCGCGACCGCGCGCGAAGTTGATGGGAGAATCCGGGGTCCCCTCACCACCAGCCATAAGCTCACCGGCGACGTGTCCGCGTCTAAGCGCTTCGCCGTGAACCCTCGCCTGCCTCACGGGACAAGATCACCGGGCGGTTAATTAACAGCCGCGTCCGCCCTTCGCTGTCCCTGCCCAACTCTCAAAAAGGAGGCTGGCTGGTCACCGCTGCGTAACTCGCAGTCGCAGGCGGGCGGATTCCAAGAACCCAGCTGAGGAATCCTTTGTCAAGTCCGCGCCACGCCGTGGTGACACCGATCGAACCGAGTGCGCAGCATCTCCCATGGCGGCCGCCGCGCGCGCGATCATCTGCGAGCTGGCGCCGCAGAAGGCGTCTGCGGCGCAGGTGCCCGCGCCGCCGCGGAGGCGCGACGCCGGCAAGATCGTGCTCCAGCCGCGGCTCTGCACACTGCGGTCGTACGGCAGCGGCGTGGTGACGCGGAGGATGCTGGCGGGGGAGGAGGACGGCGCCGGCGGCGCCGACGCCGGGGGATCGTCCCCGTTCTTCGCCTCGCTCGCCGACTACATCGAGAGCTCCCGCAAGAGCCAGGATTTCGAGACCATCTCCGGCCGCCTCGCCATGGTGAGTGACTCACCCCCTCTGCTCATTTCCGTTCTCAGATCCGCATGAACACGCTGGACTCACGGCTTGATCCTCACGTCGCTGCTGGTGCGCGCATGCAGTTGGTGTTCGCGGCGGCCGTGGCGGTGGAGGTGACGACGGGCAGCTCGCTGTTCAAGAAGCTGGACACGCTGGAGATCGAGGAGGCGGCGGGGGTCTGCGTGGCCGTGGTCGCCTGCGCCGCCGCGTTCGCCTGGGCCACCAGCGCGCGCAGCAGGATCGGCCAGATGTTCACGATCGGCTGCAACGCCTTCGTCGACTCGCTCATCGACAACATCGTCGAGGCGCTCTTCTCCGAGGGCGAGCTCCAGGACTGGTCCGACGACGTGTAACAACGCACACGTACGTACGCCTAGAGTAGATAGACACAGTACATATATAGTATAGCTAGGTGTGTTCTCAATCCGATCCTCGCGCATTTCGCAAGCTTCGTCGTCGCTGCACGATGGCAAAGAAGCTGTTCTGAATTTCTTCAGAGATGGATCCACCCTCCCATATTGCCAGATGTGGATTATACGTGATTCCAAAGAACTAACAGCTCTTTGCACACGGTCGTGCTACGGTGCAAGGGTGTTCTGTGATCAGCAGAGCTCTGCTGTCTCCAGGGTTTGTGAAATTATGTAGATTTCATCAGAAAATAGTGTACTGGGGAGGATCAGACCCCTTAAATTAACTGAATCATGTATAATGAGGATGAACGAGTCTTGAATATGTTGAATATTTAGATTGTACAATAGCATCCACACTGTGTGTATCATGTGATCATGGCTCCATTTTCACGTGTCTGAAGAAAGTACTGTCAATGTCGACATGTAGACAGAGGAATACTGGCAGGAATAGGAAAATTGTGGCCGTGAGCTCCGTTTGCATTTATTTGGAGGCTGTTATTTACAGATTGTCTACCACTTCCGCAAAACTGTCAACATGATCAGCAAATACCCTAGAGAAAACAATTAGTGTTGTAATTCAGGCTAATACACGATGGTAACGAAATGCCATTTTCCTGTTACAGCTTGAAATTTACATTTTTCTCTGTTTTCTTCGACAATGTCAGATTCAATCAGGTCAGAACATTCAGTCGAATGCAATCAGGACACATTCTCTATCGCTTCAATGCATTCCAATACACTGGCCTTCTGGGACATTGCAGACATGAGAGCTTCATGGGCAGCTTTGTTGTTCTTCAAAAGTGATGCAGCAAACAAGACCTGCAAATGACAAATGGTCATCAATCAACATGTGAGCCGTGACATGGCTCCGCTTCTGCTAGCTGAAAGGAAAATATGAGTAGAAAACTTACTGCCCATCTAGTAAGGTTTTGTTGCTGATCTTTGCTGAGCGGCGGCTTAGTCCTGTTTATGAACCTCTAAAAGCAAACAAATAAAACGTTCTTCAGATGCATTGCTCTCAAGAAATCGCAAATAAAATGCGAAATGGAACTGGGAAGGATCTGATAAATTTCGTAAAACACCTGAAGGCTGAACAAGTCTGCCGATTGGCCTACAACTTTGTCATATTCTAGACCTTCAGCAGCCAGTCCGGCCATTGAAACCACAGCTAACCTGAAGAATTTGGTGTCAGCAGACTGTCATTTTTTTTTTACCTATTCATTATATCGTGCGATGTAATGCTTAATTGTGCATTGCAGTAACTGAATACGAATGCATAAAAACAGGGATACAAATAAGCACATACTCTAGCAAGGGTTACCTATCTATTTCCTTTTGATCAAGCTGCCCACTATATATTAACTTCTGTAACCGCTCGTCCATCAAATTAACATGCTCCTTCCCAATGTCCAAAGAATATCCCAGGATAGGGAGGCCTATCAAATAGGCAACTAATTTTCCAGGAAAACTTAACAATTAGTAAATTCCTCGTTGCAGATAAACACGTGTTGAAGAAAAGAGAATCACACACCTAGAAAATGAGCAGCTTCATGCCTAGCAATTCTTTCTTGATAATCTGGAAAAACTGTGGAAAATGCACCAATTCCTGCCTGCAGAAGTCTGGAATCATAGAATGCGACATTAACATGGAGTATAGATTAAGTAGGCAATACTTTTCGTGGATCAAGGAAATTACTCTGATTAATCCTTTTATTATGTTTTGCCAAAAAAAATCCTTTATTATGTGACAAGTAGTATCTTGTTTGATCAATGCATTGAGTGAAATGAATACTCTGTATGTTTATTTTTTTTTAGACAGTTGAGTTTTTTAGGACACTAATTTGCTACTTTCATGTGGAAGCAAACATTATTCCGAATAAGAGATGATGTAACTTTGTGCCGGATATAATGTATTTGAACTCTATGAACCTGCTCATGCAAGAGCACAGGAAGAAACACATACCCTGGAGCAGTGCTTCCAACAGCCAATACTATCAGCGAAATGCTTCCAATCAAGTAGGGAACAAAAAAGCCCCAATCCTGCAGCAGCAAATTAAACCTTTATATGTTTCTTTGAACACAGTAAAATTTGCAGGTAAGCCATGATCAAGGCCTGTGTGCTCATCTTATTTGAATGTGCATAAATGATGAGTCACCGAAATAGTAATACCCCAGGGAGCTGGCCAGCAAGGACGGCTAAGAATCCTGTGGTGCCGACAACCGTAAACAGGAATGCCGCCTGCATGATCAAACAATGAAAGAAACTGCGAGATTACATTCTGAACTGCGCAATACATTTAGCTCTGAATGATGCTGCCAAATACCAATGTGCAGGTGAAGTGCTGATTCCACAAATTTTTTTGCATGATTTGATGATAGGTGACATCATTTCAATTAAAGAAGACTGGAGACAGACTTACGTCATTTCTAACACTTGGAATAGCCAGGTTCTCAGCGTTCTTGATTCCCAGGGTAGTAAGCTCTCGCAGAGATGTCTGTTCACAGTTCAGAACGCAGGAGTATCAGTAAAAAAAAACATTCAGAGTTCAGTTCAAAACACGCATGCAGACGCGACGAGGAGAAGCTACCCTGATGCCATAAACTGAAGCACACAATAACAAGATGAAATGCATTGCAGGATGATCCCTGCAATGTTGAACTGATGCTTCAGATGTGGGAAGCCACAGCACTGACCGTGCGGCGCGACACGTACGGCTGCGAGCTCCACCGCTTGGCCCAACCGAGCTCCCTCAGCTGGTCCAGCGCCTGCTTGACATCATCGCTGCTCTTCTGGGACACGATCCAAACCAGTTCATCAACCTCGCCGAAATGCTCAGAAGCCATAAGCAAGCTGGCGTAACTGGACACACACCTTGTCGATGGCGGACTGGAGCGCTTTGAGGTCCACCCCTGAGGCCGCCGAGGAAGAGGCGGCGGCGACGCGCCACCGGCGCTGCTGTACGGCGGTGTTCGCGGTGGGCGCTAAGAGCGCGGCCACGATCGCCATGACTCCCCCACGGCTCTGCTGCAGGTCTGCTTGACGGCCGACCGCCAACGGAAGGGGATAACACAGTTCCGAGAGTTCAGAGTCTGGTGCGACACACGTGTTGCTATGGATCTTCTGAGGCCGAAATTTTGTGGCACGATGTACGTGCCCTCGTGTCCCGTTTCATCTCCAATCACGCGCGTTTGGAGATGGCCTTTTATATGTGCCGGAAAAAACAAGGCCACAATAAATCACGCCCTTATAAACGCCACTCGCTCTCTTTGGCGCCTAATCCCCTCTCGCTCTCCAGTTTCTTCTTCCCCGCTTCAACTCCTCTCAAATCATCCATTCCCAATTCGAATTCCCAAATCCTCCGCGTCTCCGGAAGTCTAGATGCTTCTCCTCCAGCCCCGCTCGGTCCCTGCGCTCCCTCTGCTGCGGAGGCCCCCGCCGCCTCGGCGTCGGCCGCGCCGGCGACCGCTTCCGCCTGCTCTCGCCTCGGCGTCCAGTTCCATCGCAGTTAACTCCGACGAGGACGCCTTCACCAGGTGCTCCGGGTACCTGTTCGAGGAGGACGTGGCCAACGAGGCGGAGCTCCCCACCACGTACGACCTCAGGGGCATCGCCGCCGTGTACCGCCGCCGCCCGTTCCTCGTCCTCCGACGCTCGGTGCAGATCGGCGTCTCCTTCGGCCGGTGGTTCGCGCTGCGGTATCTCGACCGCGTCAACGAGCGAGCCGACGAGATGTTCAAGGTCTGCCTCGCTTCACGGTTGCTTTCGGTCGGTCCCACGCACGCTTGTTGTTTGATTAAATTTCTACCCGCGTTTTGATTGCAGCTCCGGGCGGCTCAGCTCAGGAGGATACTGTTGGAACTTGGCCCGGTATACCTCATCCTCAATGCTTTCTTGCGCATCTGTTCATCCATGCATGTATTGATCGTTAACCGGTACGTCGTGCTGCTATTTTGATCGCAGGCATTTGTGAAGATTGCACAGGCTGTTTCGTCACGACCGGTGAGATTCACTAGGCATTGTATTTGCATTCATATTCTGACGAGGGCTTTCAGTTTTAACTTTAGATGTTTGATGATGGGCACCGTTGTTGTATGCATTGCTGCAGGATGTTATTCCACCTGCATACCTTGATGAGCTCTCACTACTTCAGGACCGCATAGCACCATTTTCAACCGAGGTTGCTTTTAACATTATCGAAAAGGAGCTTGGAAAACCGCTGGATATGATTTTCTCGGAGATATCACCAGAGCCTGTCGCTGCTGCATCACTTGGGCAGGTTCGAGTGTTTACCATTTTGATTGGACTCAATACCACTCAGTATATTTTGTGTTCTAGGTTGGGAAGCGAGCATAGATGCATTTAGGTAGTCGAGTTCCTGACTGCACTCTCTCTACATTATTTCCTTTTTGGACTTTGAGCACCAAATGTGGATGTGCAACTCAGAGTCAGTTTTGCTTGTTAACATTTGTGACCACATATTTTGCCTAAAGGAACCAACTTAAGCACTTGAAATTTGAGAGCAGTTAAATGTGCTCTAGGATGAGAACCTGAATGTATGACGTCCCAGCCCCATCTTTACCAGCCATGACAACCTAGTCAACTTATTTTATCTTCGATGACGTGACCTCTATATGCTTAATGTTGTAGGTTTACCAGGCTAGGCTTCGTTCAAACGGAAAGGTTGTCGCAGTTAAAGTACAAAGACCTGGAGTTCAAGCAGCAATTTCGTTGGATATTTTTATCTTGAGATTCCTTGCTGGTGTTGCAAGGAAGGCTGCCAAATTAAACACAGATCTTCCGGTAAGGCTGTGTCCTATCTATCCATATAGTCAACTGAGATGTTTATTTCTTTCAAAGTTTTCTTAAAAAGCAACGGATAAAAAAAGAACAATAAGGGAAATTCCTTTATCAGCACTAAATAAAGAAAAACATAGAGATAAATAGTTTTAGCCCAGGATGCTACCTGTTTCATAGGTTTTCTTACTCGATCTGAGTACCCAAACCCGACTTGATGGTTCATTTGTGCAAAAAAAGGGTCAATACATTGATGATGTTCACATCCTTAGCGTTGAGTAGTTGGCTACTATGAAAAAAAACAACGATGGTATTCTGTATTATTTTTGTGGTGGTCTATTTGCTTGGTTTTGATTATAAGTATCTTTTCCTTATGCGCAGGCTGTGCTTGATGAATGGGCATTAAGTCTATTTCGGGTAACTTTTTCCATACATATGATATGTATTTCTAAACAAACAAACCTATCTATGTCTGTTGTTATTTTATTTCTACTCATGTCAAATATGAGGCAGTGATCTGCGTGCGACAATGTTAAATAGAAGTAACAATTAATGAGAGGCATGAAAAGGACCCTGGTACTCCTTTGTGCTGATGTAGATAGTCACAGTTAGCTAGAAATAAAAATCATGGTTGAAATTTAGAGTGGTTGAAATCATGTTTTTACTCCTATATCTGGGGGAGAATATTGAGCACAACATCCAAAATTGGGCTGTGGGTTAAGGCGATCCAAATAAAAAATTCATTTATATTGAAAATTAGAGTGCTAGTATTCAATCCATTAGTCCACTAGGCTCAAGTAATTTGATGTTTGCATATGATGTTATCATTTAGCATGTCATATCCAAAGAACAAATAAATACTTGTCACTCTCCAATGAGTCGGTGGTTTGAGACCATTACGCTCACACGTTTCGGAGTCCATAGATTTGGGAACAAGTTCCTCGTCTAGAGCCCGACTAAGGAAATGCATTTTTATTCCTCTAGGTCTGTGCTTCTGTTACTAGCAGTTTTCTAGTTAGATCTGTTAAGCTATGTCAGCTATCTGATAAAAAGGCAGCTACATATTCTTAGAGATTCACATTGAATACAGGTAAATCACATTTGATGCAGGAGATGGATTATATAGCAGAAGCAAGAAATGGACTTAAGTTCAGGTTGGATTCTTCATGACTAGGCAATGTCCAGTTCGTAACTTAGTTGTAGTTTGAATGTTCAGAATCAAACATCCTTAACTTTCACCCAACATATGGAAAATAAGAAAAATACTCCCTATGTTCATCTATTTGGGAGAGCTGGTTTTAGTTCTCCCAACATCATATATAGATGAACGAAGAGTGTATTTAGATTTATTGTATATTCGTATGAAAATGGGGCCATTAGGTTTATTTGAGAGTTACTTTAAACTATAATCTTTATACCATTTGCAAAGATATTTCAGTAAAGTATATATCCGCTACTGTAATATCGTATTACTGTGGGAATTGATGGTCAAAGTTGGTTGTTGGAACATCTTGCCATGGGATGTGCTCCTGAAATCTTTGGTTTCTGTATCAGAGAATTTTATGGGAAACTTAGTGATGTGCGGGTACCTGAAATGTATCTGGAACAGACTAGAAGGCGAGTCCTTGTCATGGAATGGGTTGAGGTACAGTCTGTGATCTTCTTCAACTGTTAGCATCTGAACATGCATGCAAAATTTGCAGTATGTAATTGTGTTTGCTCACTGTGGTCTTATAGGGGAAAAAGTTGTCAGAAGTCAGAGATCAATATTTAGTTGAGGTAAAACTTCAATATATCACATAAAATTTTAGTTTTGCTAATCACCATTGATCGAATAGCTTTTGCTGGCTTTACCTTACAGGTTGGAGTATATTGTTCGCTTTCCCAGCTATTAGAATATGGATTTTATCATGCAGACCCACATCCAGGAAATCTTTTGCGTACAGTTGATGGGAAGCTAGCCTACTTAGGTAAAAGCTATATTTTAAAATCTCTACATTTAAGGTTGCCAACATAGTCCTGGGCAACTTTTGGGGTCCTAGTTTGCTTTGTTGTCACCAATTTCATGAAGCTCTCACTGTTCCAACTCTCATACATATTTGTTAGTAGATTTTGGAATGATGGGAGAATTCCGACAAGAACTTCGTGATGGATTTATCGAAGCTTGTCTTCATCTCGTTAACCGTGATTTTGATGCTTTAGCAAAGGATTTTATAACACTTGGGTAAGACAATTACACTGAATTTGTACAGATCACTTGTATATTACTACCGTAGATTTTCACACATCAGGTTGGTTGTCAGTAGATGTCATGTTAGGTTTGTGAAGTGGAAACTTGTTTCTTCTGGAGATCAGCGTAACCCAACAAATGAAATTTGTCTTTTGCGTGTATTGCAGTTTGCTTCCTCCAACTGCCCAGAAGGGTGAAGTCACAAAGGCTTTGACAGGTACTCCAGTACCAGATGAATTTCTAAATGTTAAATATAAGTCTGAATCAGTTGATCGAGTACCACTGTTCTAATCTCAAATCGGTAGATCAGGACTCAGTTTATAAACTTGCCTAATCAGCATATCACTCAATATCCTACACTTTGATATTTGTCCCAGGTGTATTCGAGAATGCTGTTAACAAAGGAGTTCAAAATATAAGCTTTGGAGATTTGTCAGGGAATCTTGGACGAACAATGTACTAACCGAGTTTGCAGAGCACATTTCTTTTCTTTTCTTTTAACCAAAAATCCTTCATGCACCGAGTTTATGTTACTAACTAGAGTCAATATTGTTCCAGGTATAAATTCAAGTTCCAGATACCTTCTTACTTTTCTCTCGTGATTCGAAGGTAATGACTTTTCTTTTTTATTTTCATTTCCTTTTTTTTCCTATGCAAACAATGATCAAATTGCTACAGAAGTTTTGCTGATAGGCATATGATTTAACTATTTGCACTGCCTAATATATGCCTGATCTCTTTGTTTTTCATGTCAGAGACTTACCATATGATTTTTTTCAGTCTTGCTGTTTTGGAAGGTATTGCAATCAGCTTTAATCCAAACTATAAAGTCTTGAGCAGTTCATATCCATGGATTGCAAGAAAAGTTCTCACTGACAGTTCGCCAAAGCTTCGGTCAACTTTGCAGAATCTTCTTTATAAGGTTGATTTTGTGTTTATATTTTCAGACAATTTAATTCATGCCAACAGTTGATGTTTTGATTATGATACTAATTCCACAACACCATAAATGACAGTACATGATTGTTTCACTCTGCAGTACATTTTGTTATCGGTCTTTTTTCTATGTTATGCCCAAGATTGTCTACAGAAAATTCTCTCAGTTTTGATTATCATCTTATTCTCTTCAAATAAAATGTGTTACAGGATGGCGAGTTCCAAATTGACCGTCTGGAATCGTTGTGGACTGAGGTTGGTTTTGTTCATTCTATGATTTACATGTACCATCTGTTGTGAATAAAGATTTCACTGTTCGAACTATGAAACGCAAATCGTTCTTTCTAACAAGTCAAAGACACCAGCATAGTCCAGCTTCTTGATAACGATTCATGTATTATTTTCCACATTTTAGATATACCGGATGTCGTGAATAAAGATTCCATCTAATTCTTGAGAATGATTCGTGTATTCTTAATAAGATTTTTGGTATCTTTCTGAGCATACAAGCACAAAAAGAAAATTCTATTTCTGAGCCTATTGCTTGGCTCTTTACAGTCACTTCGGGCCAGAACAGAGGAGTCATTGGTCAGAAATCAACAAGAAGATGTTGATAGTACGAGATATGCAATCAAGCAAGTCTTGTCATTCACACTCACTAAACAGGTAGGGCCAATCTACGCTAATATCTGAAGCTCTTCATCATAACCAAACAAGATCAATTGAATATATGAAGCTATGTTCTCTCTTTACAGGGTGCCTTTGTGAAGGATTTACTTCTTCAGGAGATTGCTAAGGTAGTGGACTATTCAAGGCCCAGTTACGTATTTGGTTTGTTTGATTGTCAGAATGTTTGAAAAATCTGGAGCATCTAAAGTTTTTAAATTCTAAATATTTTAAAAAAAACTACCAAAAGCAATTGAGTAAATTGGCTGCAAAAAATAAAATTCATTTATGAGTGTCTTATTCAACAAATGTCAGTCTAGCAGTTCTAGATTCACTTTGGACGTTTTATGGCCTGAATGCTGACATGGAAGGCATCCTACAGCAGTTTGTTTTAAAAATCATAAAACTTATTAAGAGGACTTCTACTAATTGGTAACATGCTTTGCAATCAAGGTTGCATATCATCATGTTCCGAATCCTTGTCATTCATCTTCCTATGATTCTCAATAGCTTTATTTACTTTCAGCAGATAAGAAATTTTCGTGTGGCATTGTTTATTTTGCTTTAAATGCCAGCATACATGTTTGATAAAAATAATTTCTGGCCATGTTTTCTCACACACTTGGTGTTTGTAGGGAATAGATGCGCTTGGAGTAGCCACATTAAGTTCTGCAACATCTGAAGCAACCTCCAGGTTGCCATTTGCTGGAAGTCCGTCCGCATCACCCTCACTGGATGAAGAGGATGTCACCAACTTGAGAAATCTACAACGCCTTCTCCTACTTTTATCAAGGGTTCCTCAGGCAGAAAATTCATCTCCTGTAAGCAATATTTTAAGTTAACTTCCTTTTCCAAATTTCTTATGTCAAGTATGTGGAAGGGTTGCTAAAACTGAAAAGAAATTTTCTCAAGTTATAGACAACGATGCTATGTCTTCTATCAAAACAAAGTTACAAACAGGCAAACATAATGAAATTCCTTGAGGTAGCCTGCTAAAATCAAAGTGGCAGGGGAAGGGTGGATTCTTTAAGGGGTTAGATTTCGCGTTATTCAGGTATTTGATTAGAATGTTACGTTATGAGTTCAAGTGCAACTTTACATTTTTCTCTATATGTACGGGTTCTATTAATACTAGAGACCCATAATCCGAGTAAGCATATTAAGCATCATATTGCGTATGAACGATGATTCATCAAGAGAATACATACATTATATTGTGGAGTGTGGACTATCAGTACCTCATTATGTTGTATCAATAGTTCTATTACAATTTCTTTGAGGATTTGTTCTTTTTGTTCAGCTGTATAAATATTGCAGGTTTCTGGATATAACAATTCCATAGAGAAGGAAGGTGGCAGCACAAATGAATTTTCTCTTGCTCTATATGAAATGACATCTGTGCCAGAACTTCTCCCAGCTCTTTCCATCATTCCTGAGGTAATTTGGACATATTCAATGAGATTTGATATAAAATCCACATGGCAAATATTTTGTAACTTCTAGGATCCAAACTAATGCTCATATGTGGACATCCTTGTCCAATGAAGCTTCCACCGGAGTCCCAACAGCAATTGCTTCTCCTTCCAGCTGATTTAACTAATCGTGTTTTATCACGGGTTGTTGCAAGAACCATTAGAAGACTGTTCATATGAAACTAAAGGTATGACTTTTAGGTCTGTGCTATCTGGAAGGTTTTGATTAAACTATTTATTTTCAATCGCTGATAGAATACAAGGTGGTTTTTCCATGCAATAACATCTATTCTAGAATCAAGTATCGTTTTTTTAAGCTTTACGATACAATGAGTGATTTTGGAATTGTACATATTTTGAAACAAAAAGGGGCCCGATAAACAATCTGTCATGCTATATTCATATGGTGTAGCTGGCAAACATTATGTTCAATTTGTTTCATAATAAAAATGTAGTGCTGCAGTAATGTTTGTTTGCATTGAACACATGGATACATGATTATGTGGTTCTGTTTGACAGTATATGTGACAGCGAACGCTGAAATGGCGATAGCACGTTATGAACTAATGCCCCCATCTACCACGCACAAAGATAAAGAACAAATGGATATTATTTTAACTGAAATCGATTTACATATTCATTCACACATCTAGAAATTCAAGTGACCCTCCTTCGTGTCGGGTGAACAACATTCTAATGTGATTGTAAGAGTCTTATGGGAAGGTATATGTACAATAAAACAGACATGAGACATATGTTGTCAGTGTCCTTTTCTCCACCAACAAGTGGTCAGTTTCTGACCATAGCTTTCTCAGTTAGAAAGTTTTCCATCTTTAGCAGTGCCTGAAAGAGTCGAGGTGAAAATTTCTTACTGAGAAGACCAGCTCAGGGATAACAGAAAGAAAATAGAAATCCAGGATACCTCAGTGGCAATGGCACTAGGTGTAAGTATCGTCACATCATTATGTCCTTGTTTTATTGCAATATCTGCATCACATAGAATTTCGTGGATCAATTTAATTATGTGAAGCCAGAACTTATATGCTAGACTCGACAACAACATTGTATTTAGTGGGTTTGTTTGTAGTATAAAGCACTGGGAAGAAAATTAGGACTATATTAGTGTATTTGTTGTTGTTAAACATTATAGGAAACCTACGTTCAAGCGAAACTGTAGCATCAGCATTGGCATATGAGTCCATTCTTTGCTCAAAAATTGCTGTAAGTTTCGCGTACGCCTGCATTAGAAAACAAGGTATCATTTAGACTATCTGCATTACCGTTAGCTGGAACTCAATAGCGCAAATGTCAGATGATAACAATAAGACCATCGGTACCAACCTTTGCGTAAGGGTCACCAGATTCCTGATGCAAGAGGGGCCGTGATGCAGTTCCCACAGCAGCAATCCTTCTTGCAAGCGCTTCCAGTGGAACATCTAACCACACAGTCAGCCCTTTCTTCATGTAACTCCTTCAAATTTGACACAACAAACTTTAGATAGCTTTGGGTTTTAAGTGCAACCTCATGTTAGTTTATGACTTCCAGTACCAATTGATTGGTCGGATCACGGCCCCGCCTCCGGTTGCAACAACTAACCGTTGCATTGATGACAAATCCCTTAGGACCTCACTCTTGAAGTCAAATGGAACAACAGGGGATATCAGAAAAGTTGCTTGTCAGGTACATAGGTGTTTCAATAGGAGCTTAATTTTTTCAGACACTAATGGATCACAGCAATTTAAATCTGAGGGTGGGAATTGCCTATTCCATCTTCCAATAATGGGGATGAGATGGCTTGCAGACTTGAGTCTTTCCCATACCTTCGGCCCTCAACAACAATAAATCTCAACATCTCTAGAGAAACAGCTATGTACCTCATTATCTCTGAAGAATGCTTCACTACGGAGCTGAAAGATCTCAGCAACAGATGACATACCAACAGCCTTTTCGACCATCTTATCACTGAAATTAGGATCAGGCCATCAACATTACTCAGCCATAACCAACAAAGATTATTTCAAAGGAGATACTGGCTGACAGTTTTTTTATGTTAATTATCAGAGAGAAACACAAACCTATCGAAGAATGAATAACCTAATACTTCGGCTAATATCTTCCCAACTGTAGTTTTTCCAGAACCCATCATTCCTGTATGTAAAAGTGCACAAATATCATATATGCAGCGGATTATGATGGGATGCACTTAGGCTGGACCTGAGGCAGAAACGGAACTAACCAACTAGATATACACATCGGCCATCCAAGTAAGGAAGAACATCAGCGGCTTTTTGCTGCCGTAAACAAGGAAGTCAGTTATATTAACAGGAAAGGCTAATATCTTTTTGATATATTTTAGCCATTATTTCATATCATCATTACATTATTTCATATGTTGTTCAAAAGAATCTTTTCCTGACCTTTAGGATGAGAGCTTCATCGGCAGAGTAGTGGACTCTTTCAGTTCCTGCAAACCGTGTGTCATCACGCTTATCATCACTCAACAGTCTGATATGCTCTGGATTATAACTTGAATAAAAACAATGCCAGCACCCTTAGTCCTTTATATTTTTTCATAGCGTGCTCGATTAAAAGTACTATCTTTTCAGATTGTTCTGGCTATAGAATCAGGAATCAGTGCAACTGGTGTTTATACATTTGGTGGCCGGTTTACAGCCACATAAAGTAATCCATATGGGAGTGCCATAGACTGGATCAGCCCTTGTCGGTTGACATTTCTGTGAATCAAATATACTAAACACAGGGTATAGCATTATAGCTTTACCTTTCCTTCAAAAGACCCAAAAAAAAAGCCCTAATCATTATGATTAGGTTTGCGTCCATTTCAATAGCTACTTGTCGCTGATAACGTACTGACGTTGGAGCGACAAATTAAAACAGGGTCCCCCCAAACAATACGCGACCGTATGGGAAACTGTATGGTATGGGCGTATGGTCTGTTCTGTCCGTCACACATTAGGTGTCACGTGCGTGAAGCGTGTCATGCGACTCATGACAACAGCTGTTGCCATGTTGCACTCAGTCTTGCAGATACATATCCCATCCCGCAAAATTCGACAGAACAAAAAGGAAAACTGGCCGCTCTAATGAAATCCAATTCTCAACGCTCTGTGAACCAAAGGTTGCAAACTTACGACGGTCATGGCATCACAAAAGAAGATCATAAATGCTCCGTAGCAACTGCAATTCCGCAACTGCAAGAACACCCGAAGATGCATTTGAACTGCTTACCTGCAGATGTCTGACAACACGAAGCTTTCAGCCTTGCAGCGCGGACCGGAGCCGTGCTCCTCCGCGGATCGGCTCCCAGAACCAGCCTCGTCGGCTGCTTCTCCGGCGCGAACCTCGCCGGCACTCTCGCAGTTGAAGCGCCGCGCGGCTTCTCGAGCCCGGCCCAGGCGCGGGGCTGCACGCGTAGGCTCACGCTCGCCTCCATCATCTCCTCTCTCTATCCGACCCGACGACAAGACGCCTCGTGGAACGAGGCTCAGGCGATGGCAAATTGTGTTAGACGTGATTGGAGTAAGTTGGATTGGATGCGGCGGCCATCGCTGGGGTGGTGGATGGAGAAGGCAGGCAGTATCCTGCGGATGGAAGAAGACATAGGAGATGGAAATGGGTTCCTATGGAAGCTTTTTATATAGGAGGCGGCGGTCGTAAGTTTCGTTCCAAGCGGTTGGCTTCGTGTCGAGGAGCCCGGCACGTTTTCAGTATTTCATGATCGATCGAGATCCTGAAACAATAAAAGACCTGACTGAGGTCTCCTTTGGAACGCAGAAATTTCACAGGAATCGCACAGGAATTTTGCAGAAAACAGTTCAATTTTACAGAAAAAACACAGGAAAAGAAAATTTTTCCTCTAATCCAAACGAGCCCTGAAGCGTGGAGCCGACACTATGCACGACAACTTGCAGCACAGAATAATCCAGAGACTCGCCAGCAGGCGCCAACAGATTCTGGCTTTAGTAGTTTCCCGCCTGTTCTTGTTGGGAAGTTGAAGCTCGTCACGACTTTTTCTTTACCACTAGTACTTCGCTAGACGATCAGGACACGCTTGAGCACAAACGACGCTCTCAAGGGTCACGAGTCAAATACTAAAATCTCCTCGTGACGCAGCTTTTCCTATCCAGTCTCCCCACAACAAAAACCGTGTACTGCCCTCGATGAACGGCACAATCCGGGAAACAAAAGACAGTACTGTGACGAGATGACCCTCCACCTCGCGGCGGCCGTAGGATGTGCGCGAGACGGGAAGGGCTTTTCGGGGAAAAGCACAAGGGGTTAGTTGGGTGGGCCGTGGGCCGAGGAAATCGTGCTCGCGGTGGTGGATCCAACTACCACCGCACCGCCCGGTCCGAGGCCACGTCGGATGCGGCCGAGGGTTGGTGGCCGATGGCGACGCTGCGCGTGAGGGAGGTGAGACGGAGACGTGCGGGAGCTCCCTTGCCCTTCTCCTGTCTTCAGGCGCCGGTCTTGACATGACATGGAACTGGACCAGCTGGTACATGAGCATTGCAGTATTTCAGTTCGGCTCATGAATCTTTTGACTTGAGAATCGCACGCGTGTCGATGCTCCGTACGTTTGCCCGGATTCATTTCCATCTGATACTTGTATTGTATGCGAGGCGGAGCATCTGCCTAAAAGGAACCATGTATTTAGCTCTCGACTGGTATACTAGAATGATCAGTTCATACGATTCGATCTTCTGCACATGCACAGAAGGGTTCACCTACCTTTCCCTGGATTTCAAGGAACAAGAGGCGTTTCTTTTTTTCCATATTTTTCTCTTTCTCTCTTTTTTTTTATTTTTTTTTGCGAAAAGGGATGGAATTATATTAAAAGGATAGCACAGTACATCCACACCTTTTACAGGGACACCCCTGGAACAAAATTACAGAAAGGACCTCGAAGAAAAGAAAATTACAAGTAACTCCCTTATCCTCTCGATCCTTCCCGACACCTCCTCTTCTCTCCGCCGGCGACCACCGGCCGCAGCAGCTGGCTCCTCCCTCCCTCCGTGGCCGCGACCTCCACACAACGTTGGAACGCCGATTGGATGGGCGCAGACGCCCATATCACGAAGAAGGCACCAAGCCGGCCGTCGCACACCACCACCGGAAGAAGCAGAGCACGCCAAACCACCACCAACAAGCAAACACCAACAGAGAGAAGCAAAACACCGGAGAGATCGCCGCCGGATGACAACAACGACCACCCGGAACCATCTTCCACCATCGCCACGAACGGCAGCGAGGGGAAACAGGGGTCCTTCCACCCTTTCGCAAAAGAACAGAAGGAAAACCAACTCCACAAAGCCTCACCGGAGAAGAAACCATCGTCGCCGACGCCGTCTTCACCAGATCCGCCGAGGGAGACGCCAAATCCGACCGCCATCAACGAGGATGACGGCGGAACCCTAACCCTAAAAGGGGAAAACCTAGACTACTTACAAACTAGTAGCTAGAGAGGAAGCCGGACGGCAGCTCCGCCGCTCTCCCGGCCCTCCGAAGCCCTACGGGCCGCCGAGGAAGAAGAGCAAGGCGAAGCCACCGCCGGAAGGAGACGCCCGCTTTCGCCTCCTCGCTACTGTAGCAGGGGGGAGGGTGTGTGTCATCCTTCTCTCTCTTTTTTTTTAGGAATAGGAGGAAAGGGTTCCTGACATATTCGTCAGTTTGTGCGTCCACATAGACATCCAAAGGCTGGATATTATCCATTTGGAGGCAAAGCTCACGAATTAGCGGCATGGATCCCTGTAGGCCATAGTCATTGTTTCATCATCACAGTCTCCATTCGGCAAGCCATCAAGCTACGATTGTTTCTTAACAAAAGAAAATATATAATTGACCTAAAACTGTAAACAGACAGCTCAACAATTATTACAAAAGTCTTAGTAACACCTCAGGTCCTGGGTTCGACTTCATGTGGAAGCGAATTTTCTAAGATTTATCGGCGTTGTGCTTTCAATGGTAGGCGATGTGGCTATTGACAACAACGCGCCAATGGCGACTTCGTCAATCTCGAGAAGTTGTCGGCTCAGTCGTCAAAGATGCTCATATGGTTAGGGTTTGCGTATGTGTGTTCATAGGGATGAGTGTGCGTGCGTTGTGAGCTAATGTCTGAGTTGTAATGTGTAATGAAAAAAAAGTTTAAAAAAACTCCTCAACACGAGAAAAAGGAATAATACAAGCAATGGGCTAGGGCAATTTGAAGGCGTATGTAACTGCAGGCCTGGCCCAACACGATTGTCTAATGATGACGTGGAAAACAAAGGCCCGGCGTGCATGACTGCGCGCAGGCAGAACCACGGCCCGCACGCCCCTTCTCATCCGCGGCGGCGCGGTGGCGGTTTACAGGTTCCTAAGCAGGGCACCCGTACCCATGTCTCTTTCGTGTGGTCCATCATGGGCTGCCTATGGCCTTCGACGACGGCGTTTAGCGTTGTACCGTCGTTCGCCATCGTTCGACGGCGACTTCGGGTTGGAAGATCTGTTTCAAGAACCAAAAATTGAGTCGTCGAAGGAGGACTATGTAGAAGACGCGGGGGGCTTCCACTCCAAAGTGGACTACTCCTTCATGGAGGACCATGTAGACGACGCGACGGGCTCCAACTCCAAGGACTCCAAGGTGGACTACTCCTTCATGGAGGATCTCTTTTGGAACTGCAGAATAGAGACCGCGGAGGAGGAGGCGGAGGCGGAGAGGCTGAAGCGGGAGGCAGAGGAGAAGAAGCATAAGGAGGAGAAGAAGCATAACGAGGCCGTCATCAAATCGATCCGCAAGTACGATCCAAAGGAGAAGTGCATCGTGTATACCCGGTTCTCCTTCGCGGACTTCTCCACGTTCGACATCGACGAGGAGTGTAAGTCCAATTCCATTCCATGTGCTATTTATTCAACTGTTTGATGCAGTTGAAAACCCCCTTGATGCTGATATTGACCTGAATAGAGAAGAGAACAATCTTGTTCTACAACTCCAGCTTATCTAGCCATGGTGTTCAGCAATTACGCCTAACAGAAAGATCCATTTACCGCTATGAAATAATATATATGCAAGAATGATTCTACCGCTGATGTGTCATACTCTCCTTCAAACTCTATCTACTCAATGAAGCAAGCAGTTTGATGGACGGCAACTTCCTCTTCAATAGCTTTCTTTCTAGTTCTGAGTGTGTAGCATAAACTCCCTTTTTTCTTTTTATAACTAAGAAGGAGAATATGCAGCTAGCTTGTTTCTGAATCAATATGTTCAAATCGGGCAAGAAGTGTGGAGTCTCTGCCAATTGAAAAGCTTATGTAGAAAACACCACACATCTAGTATGGCCAATTCTGATTGTCCACAAAGCTTTCACCATTTTTTCCTTTTAAGCTGTTGTTCAGCAGATTGGATCCTGGTTTTGTTCACAAACCACAAAGATTTTTATTGTCGAGGGGTAGACTTTCCATCATTCTAGAATCTCGTGCTCCGGGGAAAGTATTATCTTCGTAGAGAGAAGCTGTACAGAAGAGAACACACCACCTTTTTTTGTAATTGCTCGTTTTACTGCATCCAGTGAACTATCTCTTACTGATTTCTTTGATAACAGTAACCATTCATCAACTTCTTGTGGGCTAAAAGACCCTTCTGAAAGATTTAGTTCTCCATTTTTCATTACTTGGTGCATTGTTGTTCTCTGGTTATGACAATTTCTATGCAGTAGCCAGAAGCAATTTTTTCAGAGAGCACGTCCCATTCGTTGCATCTTTC
The DNA here is from genome assembly GCA_012490785.1 of Eragrostis nindensis. Classification (NCBI taxonomy): domain Eukaryota; kingdom Viridiplantae; phylum Streptophyta; class Magnoliopsida; order Poales; family Poaceae; genus Eragrostis; species Eragrostis nindensis. The sequence continues at coordinate 43,770 of JAAXCT010002220.1, forward strand.
CAGAATATCGATTGCTCTTTCAGCCTACACCCTTCCTACACTGAGAGCCATTTACTTCACAAACCAACATCCCCTAATTATTTTCTCCCTCGAAAAAGTTTTCATATTTCCGTCTTGAGTTTTGTTGCCATTAATCCTGGTAAATAAAGTTCTGCTAAATACCTTTATGCTGCCCCATCTGCTTTAACTATATAAATTGATAATGAGCACATTATCACCAACAATATAGTTTATGCATGAACATTTTTACTGAATTTTCTTGCCACATGGTGATTCTTTATTACTCCAAGAAATCTGTTGGATGATGTTGCCTTTTCTTTTCCTGCCACAGCTCCTGTGCCTCCAATGCGGCATACTAGAACAAAGTACCAAACAGAAGACCAATTAGAGCGCTCGATGGAGTGCTCCGCAAACATCCTATCAGTCAAGATAGTCTCCTCAGATGTAGGCTACCCAATAAATGTGTATGGCACTGTCATTGCCAGAGACGATCTTGACTACAAATGTGTTTATCTCTTCCGCTGCCATAGAAGGGATTCCCAGCTCATCAAGTCAGAGGTACAACTTCATTTTTTCGAGGCCCTATTAACCTCCAATTGATTTCATTTTTAACAGTTTGGTCATTATTGATTGTAGATGGATAGGTGCATGTGCATGAACTTGTTACACCTTAGCATTTGGCAATGGCCCCATTTTCATCTTTGTGATCAACTTTTATTCTTAGCATTTGAATAAACATTCTTTTTTTCAACAAGCAATTCTCCGCTGCTGATTGTGCACATAGATTTGTTACAAAACAACCATATCACATGAAGCTGTCCCAGGATCGTGCATTCTAATCTGGAGGGAGCATTTACAAAATGAAAATGTAGGTTGTAGGAAACGATGCATGGGATTGGAGATCTTCAGTTCTTCGCTCGGCTGCAGATGCAGCCAGTAATAGCAAACTGAAATGAGAATATTTGGTTTAGATATGTTAGATCAGGTCACACACACAGTCTTACCTAGTTAACAATTTTTCGGCAGTTGCTTTTTTTACTCTCACTGAAGCATGGAGCAGACAACTAACCTGTTTTGACCTTTCCATAGGATGAATCATTGATCTTGACTGGTCCATCTCGGGGATTGATCTTAGAAGATTTTATATTTCTTGAGGTGGATCTTAAGATCAAGGGTGAGAGAGGGCAGGACAAGCTACTTAGTAAGACATTGCTTGAGATTGATGGCCGAGTAGTTACCCGGCAAAACATTGAGGTTAGGAGCGTCTCTCGTCCTAGCAGGCTCAGCATTGTGAAGGTTGAGTACGCAGCTGTTAGAAACGCAGTGGAGGCCACTATTGAAGTAGGAGTCATCAAGGGAGACTTCTTTGGCGAAATCACAGCTCATACGACCAGCGTCCCCTATAAAATGCTCCTTTACAATAGCAAAAGAGGTGGTGTGATTACCAGTGATGATAATGGAACTATCCAACTTTGGCTTCATACCATAGCTGTCTGTGTGAACGAGATGTTAATATTTACCATTCTTGCTCGAGCTGGCAAAGATGTAACAGCTTCCTCCACACGGACTATTGAATTTGCCCCATCCCTCAATGGTTCAGATGAAGATATCATCTATTGTGGTGCCGTTAAGTTACGTGTGAAGGTGACATGGTCGGTGATCGATTGTGCCGCCTAGAGTGATTCAGAGATGTACTAGTAATATTCATCAATGGAACCGTAGTTTTTGTTTTCTTTTTCTTGCTAACCTTTTCTAACATTTGTGCTGAATGCATTTGAATGGTCGAAACGGGCTGTTTGTGGATCCTTTTTATTTCCCAACTGGAAGACTTGGCCCGCGAGCGGCCCAACAGAGATGTTGTTGATGGGCTCGGCCTATACTAATCGCACGACGTGCGTGGCTGGAAATAGAAACAGTCCCACTCTTTTTGCTCAAAAAAACGACCACGCCGTCGGATGAAGAACAACATGCCCGCCGCTTCCTATGGCTTTCAACGTAGTTCGCCCTCGCTCGACAGTGACAGTGAGTTGGAAGATCAGTTTCAAGATCTGTTTCAAGAACACTTTGAATCGAAGAAGGATTGGGCGATGGGATCGACGCGGAGCCCTTGTTTTATGATCGGGAGGAAGAGTTAGAGAGGATGAAGCGGCCGGTGGGGGAAAATAAGAGGAAGGATGAGCGGCGGGCGGAGGAGAAGAAGCGTAGAGAAGAGGAGCTCAAAAGGAGTCGGAAAAAGCACGATTCCGTCATCGATTCTATCCGCGAGTTCGATCCCAAGTCCAAGACCATGCGGTGGACACGGTACCCCTTCGAGCACTTCGCCGCGTTTGATATCGATGAGGAGTGTAAGTTCGATTCCTCGCAATTTAGTGAATGTCAATGAAGTATAAACTGTCCAAAAACACCCAATTTATTAGTCGTTGAACTGTCAAGGCTGTGGCACGATCTCAAGCTGCTTAACTGGGTGGATTAGCAGTGGAAGAAAGATATCTTGCTTGGAGAGTTAATTCTAGTTTAGCGGATTTAGACGCTAGATTAAACCAAAAGCAGCAACTGTCATCTACGATCTGCATGTTACCTCTGAATTAGTCTACACCATTTGTCACCCCGTGTGTGCTTCAACTTTCACATTTTAAGTCATCGTCTACAATCTACGAATTATGCATAGAAGTAAATTGAGGTTCACGTAAAATTATTTAACTTGTAGCTGTTTGAATTTTTCGATATGGGCATGTGCCCTTTTGTGCTGCTCTATCTGTGATTAACTGAATACATGAGGTCACGATCATTTCTCCCCTGTAATATATGAATACTTATATTGAATTTACTTTGCCGCGCCCTGATTTTTCAATCTCCCAGAACATGTTGTCACACTTCTCCTGCTGCAGCGCCTATTCCTCCGATGAGGCACACTGGCATAACGTACGAAGAAGGGTGTGGAATGCACTGGTCCGCAAACATCTTCTCGATCAAGATAGTATCCTCAGATGTAGGCTTCCCGATAAATGTATATGGTACTGTCATTGCCAGAGACAATCTTGACCACAAATGTATTTATCTCTTCCGCTGCCATAGAAGGGATTCCCAGCTCATCAAGTCAGAGGTACAGCTTCCTCTTCTTTTTTTTTTTCAACCCCTAGTAAATTAACATCCAATTGATTTCATTCTGTCTAATATTGATTGTTTACACATCAGGGGTTGGCAGTGACCCTTTCTTTAGTTTGTGCCTTTGTAAATCGTTTACCACACTTGTATTATTAGTACATAACATTCATTTTGTTCGACAAACTATCCACTTGTTTATGGATAAGCACATGCATGAATTAATTACTTCGGCAATGACCATTTTTATTTCGTTTATGATGCACAGTTCACTTAGTATTTAACAAACACAAATGTGGAAAATGATGCATAAGCTTGTTATATGTGTGTTGTCAGTGCCTGAGAAATTGGGCAATCCCGAGCATTTACTAGTAGGAATAGAATTTGGTTAGACATATCTGGATCAGGATAAAATCAAAAGCATTCTGGTCTACTTATCAGCTTTACTAGATGAAGTATTCAGAAGGAACAGACATCTGACTTGCCATATTTTTCCCATAGGATGAATCATTGGTCTTGACTGGTCCATTTCGGGGATTCTACTTAGCAGATTTTATTTTTCTTGAGGTGGATCTTAAAATCAGGCATGACCAAGGAACAGACCAACAACTTAGCAAGGGGTTGTTTGAGATTGATGGCCGAGTAGTTACCCGGCAAGAAGTTGAGGTCAAGAGTGTTTCTCATGCTAGCTGGTTCAGCACTGTGGAGCTTCATTATGCAGCTGTTCAAAAAGCAGTGGAGGCAACTGTTGAATTTCAGGCCCTCCAGGGTGATTTCTATGGCGAAATCACTGCTCACACCACCAGCATCCTCAACAGAATCGTGCTTTATGATAGCAGTGCAGGTGGCATGGTGACCTGTGATGACAATGGAGCCATCCAACTTTTGCGTCGTGTCGTAGCAGCCAGTTTGGACCAGATGTTGATATTTACCATTGTTGCTCGAGCCGGCAGTAATGCTGCAGGTGCTTCCTCCACGCGGGTCATTGAGTTTGCTCCATCCCTCAATGGTGCCGATGAAGATATGGTATATTGTGGTGCTGTTAAGCTACGCGTGAAGGTGACATGGTCGGTAATAGATCGCTTCAACTAGTCATCAAGGTGACATGGTCAGTTCTCTCTTTTTCTTCGATACCGGAACCTTTTGAATTGAACTGAATGGTCGCAATGGCTTTTCTCTCTTCCAATCAATTACACTTGCGAAGCTTCTCTGAGTTTACAATTGCAAATCGACCCTCCAGATAAATCCAACAACCCCAAACAAAGACTAAAGCACAGCCCGTGGATCCAATTCTTTTCCAACGGGTAGTCCTTATTAAACCTCCTTAACCAATTCTTCTGTCGAACAACTCCCTGATCCGTCCCCTCCCTACTCCAGCGAGGAGTTTCCTTTGTTGCAATAATCTCAATAATTAAACCTTCAAGCTTAGCGTGTGCTTGAGGTCCCCGACGTGGAGCGTGTGGCTGCCGAGAGCCACCTTCCTGTTGCCGAGCTCGTCCACGACGCTGAGGTCCTTGCACACGTCCACCTTGAACGCCACCACGCCGGCCTGCCCGGGCTCAAGCTTCACCTTGTCGAACCCGAGCAGGTGCTTCGCCGGCGCGTTGTGCACCGACGGCGGCGACGAGAACAGGAGCACGGTGTGCCCGCCGGCCGTCTCGCCGGCGTTCTGCACCCGGAGGTGCACGTCGAACGCCAGTCCCTCGCAGTGCTCGCCCTCGGCCTCCACGGACGCGCACTGCTCGGCGAGGCACGTGTGGCCCTCCGCGAGCGGCAGGGCCACCTGCTTCGGCGCGGACACGAGCTCGTGCGCGAAGCTGGTGTAGCTCAGCCCGTCGCCGAAGGCATACACCGTCTCGCCGGTGTAGAACCGGTACGTCCGGCCCGGGTAGCCGGTCGAGTTGTCCGGCCGCATCCGCATGTCGGTCATGGCCACCTTGGTGAACGACTCGGGGTACCACGTCACCGGCAACCTTCCGCCTGAAAATAGTAGCGGTGTGTGCTCAAACGTCGTCAGATCGAGCTAATACTAATTTGAGCGGTTGAAGCAGACGGCAATGCTATATGTGCAGCGCGGTACGTACTTGGGTTGTGGTGTCCGAAGAGGACGTCGGCGATGGCGCCGCCGCCGGCTTCGCCGGGGTAGCCGACCCAGAGAATGGCGGCGATCTTGTCGCTGGCCTTGGCGAAGGAGATGTCGAACGGGCCGCCGGACATGACGACGAGGATGCACGGGCCGTTGGAGGCGTTGGCGACCGCGGACACGAGCTGCGGCTGCTGGCCCGGTAGGAGGAGACTCGTCCGGTCCAGGCTCTCGCGCTCGATGGACTGGTCGGCGCCGACGATCAGCACGGTCACGTCGGCGCTGGCCGCGGCCTTCGTGGCGGCTTCGAGCTGGAGGCTGTTCCCGCTGCACCCCACGTTGGTGCAGCCCGGCTGGTACACGGTGGCGACGTTTGCGCCCAGGCCCTGCAGAGGCGTCGTGTACTGGCATGGCGTTCCTGAGTGACATCGCCAACAGAGAACAGTCAGAGTCAGTGAACACCTAGTCCATGCAGCTGGGTCGGTTAAGGTGCTCTTTAGTAACAGATAGTAAGAAATTCTGTGTTAATTTACCTTCGTAGTTGCCGATCATGGTGAAGCTGGCATTGGCGTTGGGGCCAATGACGGCCATGGACTTGATGGACTTGGCGGAGAGCGGGAGCGCGCCCTTGTTCTTGAGGAGCACGATGCCCTGGCGCGCTGTCTCGCGGGCGAGCTCCTGGTTGGCGGACGTGCAAACATCCTTGGGGGTGAGGTTGCCGAAGGGGAGCTTCCGCGGATCACCGTCGAAGAAGCCCAGCCGCATGAGCGTGATGAAGTTGTTGGTGATGGCGCGGTCGACGTCCGACTCCGACAGCTTGCCGGCCTGCACGGCCGCCACGGTGTGCTGCGCCAGGAAGTTGCCGCAGTTCAGGTCCAGCCCTGCCCAAATCATCCCAACCACATCAGGAAACCTGTGACAATATCTTCAGAAATGGTGACTTTCTTTGTGCAGCAGAGCATAAACAGGGCTGGTCCTCAATTGACATTTGTTGATCTTTTGCAGTATAAGGCACATCTGGGCATTAATCAGCTACAGTCCAGGGATTAGTGAATACTGAAATATTTACGTTCATCTTATTATTGCCCACAAGCTGGTGAATAGGTATTGGGTACAGATTAGTGAATGGTGACATTTTTTTTGTCAGTTTATATACTGAAAGAAAAAATAGTGGGGAAAATGACTGTCATGACACCTGGAACATGATGAAATATATGGGTTACTGTAAGAGACGATCCTTAGATAAGCTATAAATCGTGTCTGATGTAGGCACATTGACACTGGGAATGATTTTGTCAGGTCGGGTTTCAGTTTGTCAAGGCCCCTTGAGCAGAAAACTGTAGTTGAAATCGTACTCTACAAATTACACTGGCTGTAGAATGTTCAGATGAAACTAACCTGCTTTGATTGATATAGCGGCCGCGTCCTCGGGGGTCTTGGTGTAGTGCTGGTTATTGTACAGCACATCGACCGAATCGCAGTCTGACGAAATGTATCTGCAAAGAACCAAAATGCAGAGACTTTTAGCTCAACATTTCTGAAACGACATTTCAGTTCACTGAACTTTCAGAGCTATTCTTCTCTGAAACATGACACTGGATGCAATATTGCAGATATCTGTGGAAGAGGAAACAGGGACAGACCCATTGAGCTTCCAGTCCCCTCTGATTACTCCAGACAGGAGGTCCTTGTCCGCGCAGGTGGGCTTCCCATTGACCTGATTGTACGAGCACATGACACTGGCCACATTTCCGTCGATCACGCAGCTCTTGAACGGGGGCTGGAATGTGTCGTCCAGATCCTGCTGCGACACCTGAATAAACACAACAAAACATATCACAATGCTGTTCACATCACATCTTTCCTGTATCTAGCTGACTGTCCCTGCTCATGCAGCGTTTTCGTTTATCTCGCTAGGGATCTTCAGAAGCTTTTACGTGTCACTGCATTACGGCAGCCACTTAATTGATCGATTATACTTAGGTCTGAACCAGGGCTCTGATGCACGGTATCTAATGGAGTATACGACACAAATGATTAGGCGTGTCTTTGTGCCTACTTTTCCCAAATCAACATATATAAAACCCAAATGATCCTGCCTCTGCAGATATACTAGAATACTACCACAGTGCTCTACGCTCCAGCATAGAAAACTGCTGCATCAGGGACAACCGCGCCCAAACGCTGCCAGCGAGGCGCAAATGCGGGTTTGTTTATTCATTTCGGTGCATGGACACGGCCAAAATCTCCCGTTTCGGCGAACCGCAACCACCGGAATCTGAATATCTGATAGGATTAACAATTCATAAACAGACATCTCTAGTGAGTGGTGACTGATGACCAGATTGCAACTTGCCTGTAATCTAAATGTCGGGACATTCCCTAATCAATCATTTGTTCTTTCTTAATACGAGAGAACCTTGTTGTTTAGATCACGCTTAGCCTTATCTAATCCAAAGTGCCCGACCTGCCATGCAAGCGTTGCTAGTAGATGTCACGGCGAAAAAGAAAAACTATGAACCGCGGCTTTGCAGCCACGGAACTGGGAGAAATCAGTAAACTGTAGTATCCGGTATATTCCAACCGGTAACTTGACGTGAAGTGTCAACTAGTAGTCTACATGCAAGTATTGTCGGTGTCAGGCAGTCCCCTAGAGCTGGATCCAATCTACGGCATCACTTGAAGTTGATCACTGTCTAAACGGAACGGAGATGAATGGATTGAATTATTTAACGAAAAAGGGGAAAGCTGGTGTCTGCCACATGGGTCAATCACCAACTGATCCTGGACGCGCTTTCTGTGCTCCGGCCTCCAGCAGGCAGGCACACTCATTTACTCACACGTATCGGCTACGAGCAGAGCAGAACAGAGGATTGCAATGGCGCAAAGCGGCAAGCAAATACGGTGGCGCGTCCACGCCACACCACCACACCTGACCATCAAGCCAATCACGACAGCTTACCGGTGCTGAAAACATAGAGTAATCCGGCACGGCGACGCGACCGCCTGAGAAGAGAGTAGTACGAGACGAGGCGCTTAATGAATTTTACTTACCACTGCGTTGAAGGTGTATCGCTGGACGCCCTTCCAGTTGTCGACGTCGTAGGCCGTGTAGTGCTTGCAGCACGCGGCGACCTTGAGGCTGTCGCCGGCGCCGCCGGCGTCCTGCAGGCCGGTGACGTAGCCGACGGCGTACTTGCTGGTCAGCAGCGGGTCCTCGCCGGGGGTCTCCTGCCCGCGGCCCCACCGCGGGTCGCGGAAGATGTTGATGTTGGGGCTCCAGAACGTCAGCCCCGCCAGCCCCACGTTGTGCATCGCACGGGCCTCGTTCGACACCACCTGCAGTAGTTTTGATTCAGGTTTTTCGTCAGACCACGTCCAAAATTCATCGCGTCTAAACTCATAAACGAACCGCAGCAAAGTGATTTGGTGCTGTAATGCCAAAGAGTGACACATTCATGCATGACGTACTCTGTACTACTTCACACTACTCTTATCACAGACAGCTGGGCAGATCGTATCGGTAGGTGCAACCTGCAACCGAAGAAAAGATACCGGACCGAAGAAAAGATACCGGACAGGGTCGCATTGGTCGCCCCAGTGGTCAGTCCTTGCTGGATTCTTTCTAGCGACAAGAATTTAATTAGAAACGCGGCTTGTACTCCTCAATTCACCATCTCTCAAACGGAATCCTTAACTGGTAATTCGACCACTAGCTTTTCTGAACTCTTCTTCACTTCTCCGCAAACGTTCTAACAAGCAAGCATCGACGCGGATTCTGGACGCCATCGCTCCTTTTCCAAAAACTCGACGAGGAAGGACACTAGCTAGACGCCGATGAGATTAGCTGCGTCTTCGCTTTGGCAAAGCATGTGGACGTGATCAGATGCTGCGACGAGTGCTGAAAGCCTGAGAAAGGCTACCGGCATTCCACTACCAGATTAAATTCCCATGAGACAACGACGCGTCACCGGATGGGCGCGCGCGCACGGGAAAAGGTTCAGCTGCCTGACAGGCGATGTGCCAGCGTCCAATGAATCCAATCCACGCGACAGCATACTCGTCTAGTCTGTGATTGTGAAGTGAAAGTGTCGGTACGCACACATGGGAAAAACCGACCACCGGTGCAACAAGGCCACCCCGCCCTGACCGATATTTTCAGTGTGGTCCTTCCGTTCCTTGTGTAGCTAAATGCATCCATGCGAATTAAAGCCTGTAATTACTAGATAGATGTGAAGATTGCTGTGATGCAAAACTCATGGGGCCCGCATTCGGCTGCTGCTGCGGCGCTGCTGCTGTGCTGCATGCGTGCCCGTGATAAGGAACAATATCAATATCCCGCCGTAAATGTTGGACCGTGCAGAAGCCGGTTGCAATGCATCTCTGCCAACACTGTTGCTGGATCGGCCATAATTGTGCTCACGCACACTCTCTAATCAGTCCTTCTTGAGTTAGCTTTTTCTTAACGGAGAGGAATGATGATTGACGCGTGACAAGTGATTTACAATTGCGATCTAGTAGGAGTACCTATCATTTGGAGCCTCTTTTTGTACTCCAGTCCACATGTCGCCATTGTTTTGCCGTTTGAGCCCAGTAAAATGTGTGAAACTTTTTGTGCAGTCCGCTATGAAAATGCAGTTGGAGCATAGTATACATCCCAGTCACCATGAATCAATGACCAGGAAAGACGGGTAGCGCAAGTATAGTACTAGTAGTACCATTGTCCTACGACTCCCATCTAGCTAGGCTCTGTACGCAAGATTACAAATTGTTACGGCACGCACTTGTTTTAACCTCAAACTAGGAGGTAGCTTAGCCGCAGGGTCATGCAAGCTGCTCTGTTTGCATCGCCGATCAAAAGGCGCCGGCGAAGAGAGTCCAAAAGGAAGCGGTAGTATAATCGAAGCCCGTTTCACGTATCCGATGACGCAGCGCTAGCTTTTGCGGCTTTTCTTGGCCTGCCGCATCGCATGAAGGAAAAGTTGGAACGCAAAAGCAAGGCACAGCATTCCCCGACCTGCACCGAACCGAAGAAGAATCACCCAGGTCTAGCCACCTACCGGCACCGGCAAAGCTCGCCGTCAAATCAGCCCGCACCAAACCAAACCAAGCGCAAGAACGGCAATGCAGGTGGCGCGGAGGAGAAAGATGCCATCTTTACCGCAATGCTGGTGGAAATAAATGCCACGGGAGAACAAAGCAGAACAGAGCAGGGCGTAGGGACAAAAAAGCAGGGGAGGAGGAGGTGGGGGTTGTTCACTGACTCAACACTGACCTCGCCGATGGCGCGGAAGAGGGTGACGTTGAATGACGCGGCCGTCAGGATGGGCTGCGGGAAGCTGGTGGCGCCGGGCACCAGCGGCGAGAAGCGCGTGCCGGGGCCGACGTAGGAGACGCCGTGCAGCGCCTCGGACCACCACTCGTACGCCGGGATGCCCAGCCGCGGCAGCGCCGCCTGCTTGTCCACCAGGAACCCCACCTTCTCCGCCAGCGTCAGCCGCGACACCAGGTCCGCCGCCCGCGCCGCCGCGCTCGCCGACGCGTTGCAGAACCCGTACGCCGCCACCGTCGCGTTCGACGCGTCGCACGCGAACACCGGCGTCTGCGCCCGCGCATTGCGGCACAGCAGCGCCGCCACCAAGGCCGCCGCCAGCATGGCCCAGGCCGAGAACGCCATGGCGGCCATGCTAGCAGCTCGCCCCCTCTGATTCGTTCTGGGTCACCTCCCGTCGTGGTACGAGCACCGGCAATTGCATATATAGAGTAGGGAGGAGTGGCGCGCCCGGTAGGGTGGTGGGTGAGCTGGTAAACAAGGCGGCCCGTGACGGAGACGACGGCGAGAGCCCTTATTTTCTCGTCCTTTTGCTCGCGCGGCGATTTGTATTCTACCCAGTCCGTGAGGCCGTTCTTTGGAGCCATCCTTTCAGCCCTTTTATGCTTCCTTCCCCTAATCCCCTGCAAGAACCATGCTCAATCGGTCAATCCCCATTTGCGGTTGACGTACGGTGTGTTGCGTTAACCAAGTGCTTAACTTTGCTCCTCTATAAAAACTATTTTATCGTAGCTCAAAAAAGGTTACATCAATTTAGAACGCGTAAGGAATCTAACACTTGGTGAATTTGAAATGTTGTAGCTTAAAAAGTTAGCGTACTTGAGTTTGGAAGATGTAATAATCAGAGGGCACTTCATATCTCTGGATTGGAGATAATGCGGTTTGGATGGAGTACTTTTGTTTGGTGATAAAATTAAAAACCCACCGGAATTTTAAAAGACATATTCGTACCAGTTTATTTTGTTTTTAGATAGTGCGGTGTGGATAGAGAACTTTTGTTTGTTGATGTATGGATCATGCACTATGGATGGAGTACTTTTGTTTCTCATTTATGGATTAGTACTTTGATCGGAGCTTAGAAGGCCACCCGAGTTCAAAAGATGTATTTTTCAAATTTCGATATATAGCACGATACACAGCATGGTGCTTCTCACGATTCATGAGAGCAGCAAGCAAGGAATTATAAAGTGAAGGAAACGAAGTTGCTTGCATTGCTTGAACAAGGGTGTTGTGATCTGGTAACTGGTCGTTGCCCCAGTGAAAGCAAGCAAGGAATACCAGAAAATACAGATCCGACCTGCTCGACGTGAGCTTTGGGGTTAGTCCTGTGTGACCGATCGAGTGGCTTGTGGGGAACGGGAGATTCTTGCGCGGAAAGCGTGGTGGTTGTCATGGAAAGGAAAAGGCGGTCGGACAAGGAGAAGACGGGGGGTCTCCAAACGTATTTGCGTATGAGATTACCGACACATATGGTGGTTGGGCGACCTTATTGGGGATGGATCTCATCTGCTCATGATCCTGCCTTGATCTGAATAGAATACCAGACCATCACACATGTCGCGAGAGGCTTGGGTTCGGCGTTCATGCTACCCTCCAATTTCATGTCGCTTCATGCGTGATGGGCGCTGCTTGATCAGAGGAGGACCATTGGTGGTGGTTAAGCATACCGTTTTCAGGGTCTTGAACCGTATGTATACGAACAAGAGAGAAATGGATATACCTTTGGACGTACGTATTATTTCGTTTGGATCCACAGGTTTTAGATGTTATCATATCTCTTACATGAACCAGGGCGCCCTCCCAACATGCCACACTCGTGTCGTGTCCCGCTCCTTGCCTCCGATCCCTCGCAAACCAGAAACCAGCTTCAGATGATAATTGTTTTGGTGCGGTTCAGAATCGAAATACAGAGGTCTTCATCGAATCAAATCTCCTTTTAATGATCACCACAAATCGGATATGTATTTAGCTCGACGGCGACGCGTGTCGGGATCAAGTGACAGTTTCGGGCCACTGGTCCAGCATGGTGAGGTTACCCGGCGACCTACCGAAATGGTACACCAAAACAGATTTTGTGATTTGCTTTTGGCCACACGCAGGATGCGACGTGATGTGAAGTCCGGATGCGAAGTTCTTCTCTTCGGATGGGGAAGTTGCACCGCGAAAACGCTCTGCGATATGCTTTGCTTTCGTAAGTCAGAGTTCCCAACTGCCTGTGCCACCTCTCATCAGTAACTTACCGGCGAATGCATCGCACGTGATGGATATCTCTTCCGTCGCCGGTACGAAGGCTATACGAGCGAGGATGACTTCCATATCGCGAAATACGTCGCCTGCCTTCCGTTCCGACACTGACATACGGCGGTGCCGTGGAGCATACACAACGATGTCAGCCAGGCTGCTTCCTCTTCTGAAAAGAAGCTAGGCGTCAGAGTGCAGTGATGGAAGCGGGGGTCGATATCTAAAGTCAAATGCACATTTCTGGTACAGCATTTCCCTTCAGAATGGTTGAAAGCATGATTCCCCTACCAGTTATAGAACGCGATTGCTTGCAGTGTTATCAAGCGGGGGAAAAGGTATAGTTGGGCTTAGGATAGGCATACGCGCTGCAGCAGCTATCAGCACAATTCAGACAACCTTTCCAATAAAAGTCCTGTACGTATTTGAGAAGCATCGGTGCATACGAGATCATACAGTACGTCGAGTACATACGATCGCTTGGTCATCCAGAATTGGTAAACACGCGTCATCAATCCGTAGAAAGTGAAAACGTTTCAAACACGCGCCTGGACTGGACCTGGCTGTGGCAGCTAGTATATCAGAGTGCACCATATATGGACACTGGCTGATGCATAGGCTGGAACAGAACAATGCACGCACAGAGAGAGAAACACAAGAGCTCGGAGCTGTTCGGAAACTGCGGTAAGAGTAAGATGATGATGATGGGGAGTGAGACCAAAACACGCGAGCCCAGTACAAAGACGCCGTGATTTCTCGGAATCACGAGGGCGTGTGACACTGTAGCATGCATCTGCCTGCCCGTGATGCATCATGCACAGAACCTGGCAAGACGCCGCGGCCGGCTGGCCGCCAAGCCCGTGGCGCGTCCCCACGGCCCGCCGGCGCCGCACGTAACAACGCCAGAAATGGGTGCGAGATCCCGTGACTTTCTGCATGCTCACCTGCGTACGATCAGGCGAGCGAGCGCAGCACGGTCACGGGCGCTTCGTACCGAAATGCGTCCTGCCGAAACGGAGAGCCCAGGGTCCTGGCCGAGCCGTAGCAGTTTTGCGTCTGATCTCGTAGCAGAGGTGTCTTGCGCCCGACCGATCGCTATCAGTTTGTACGATAGCATGAGGCGTGTGAGGTGTTGGACAAGATAAGCCGTTGGAGTCTTGCTGGTACGTTCACGGTTTGCCGGGGCTGGTGGCATCTCCACAGTTTCGAACTCTCAATACAGTAGACAGTTCATTGTCAACAATTCAATTTAATTACATTAACCGGTATTCTTGCCACCTTTCTGAGTCTACTATCAAGAGGCTCTCGAGATTTTTCATACATCTTGTGTTCTTAGTGCCACTCTACTCGTATGTAAAGTGCATTTAGATTCTGGTACAATTACAAGATGCCGTTTCATCATTTAGTCGGTTAGGATATAATGATGCGGGCGCAAAGAGCAAGATATTAGTGCACGGTGGGCCTCCCTTGCTTAGAATAAACTCAATGCAACTCTGATATCCACTCAAAATGCCGTTGCAGAGAAGAACACTGATACAGCACCAACTTTATCAGTGCCTGTCCCAGCTGCTAACATTCAGAGCAGCATGGCCTGTAACATGCATCCATGATCCATCAGTATACAGCTGTTCGGATAACAAAAACATCACTAATTTGAGCACCTCATTCCGTCATTCGGCTGCAGCATGCATGATTGTAAGATAGAATAGATTGTTGTGTAATGGATGGGTTCTTACAACGATCGATATGGATATCTCTAGTCTAGAGGTATAAATAACACAATGTATGATGTATCTTCTTCTGAATTGTTATATCCACAGATCGAGTACTTGTTTTCAGAATTTAAATACCCTGGGGCACATATTCTCTGAAAAATGCTAGGCACAAACACGCAGAAAAGTGCAGGGCAGCCTGCAGTATCCCGGATCTGACTTTGAACTGTTAGATGTCGAGCATTTTGGGAACCCACTGTGGATGTGATCCAGCTTATCCAAGCAACACAAGTCTACCACAGTGACTGCAAGGTGACAAGACCTGTGTCGATCTCCGGTTGTGGTGGATGTGTATGCCACATGTTAGCCCTTCGATCCATGTTACTTGTTTTGCTATGTTAGGCGCCACTGGTAGTACCATCTGCGCATAAACATATGCGCTGAGGTTTCGTGAACAATGTACGTGGCATCCATAGGCTCCATCCTGTTGCTCCGAGACAATCCCGGTTTGTATCATTCAGTGTCAGTTCAGTTTGTCAGTTGTTACGTCCTGCTAGTTGATCGAATCTTAGGAACGTGCTTCTGCGTGTCATGCGAGAACTATCGCCGGAATGTTCAGTTCCAAAGGAAGAGACATTCTTGGCATCCTCAGATCTGTAAATTTTCTTTTCAGTCTCCCTGTACAATATGCGACATGTATACCGGTCTAATCCTCAAATTTCGGCCAACCGTATCTCTTGATGACAGCCCATTACCCATTCCAGTTTGTCACCTCCTCCTTCAAGCCCGTTTCGTTCCACGCACACGGGTGCCTTTTCTATGGGCCTCCCATGTTTTTCTAACTAGTCCATCAGCGGCCTACTCGACTCCTAGAGAAAAACCACTGACGCTCCGCTCCCCCACCGTCGCCGCCTAAAACCTTCCCCTCAACGGCGCAGCCAGGCAACTTACTTCTCGCCGCCGGTCGCCGGCGAGTGGCGCGGACCCCTACCCTTGGCGAGGATTCCTATCTCTTGCGTTCTAAAGTTTCTATAAGCTCTCCTCTGCATCCGAGGAATAGAGAAGCAGGGAAGCGGAGATGGCGGAGGAGGTGCATCTAGGTCTGCCTGGTCCCTGGGCGGAGGATTATCGGGAGAAGGCGGACCACTACACCACTAAGATTGGTGGACTTCCCGTATGTATTATTCATTTCTATGTTTAAGTTCCTGATTCTTTCTGTTGGCTTAGGTATTAGAGGTCGAGCTGTGCATCCTCTTCCGTTATCCCACCATGATTATCAAGTCCAGCTAATAATCCTCCCCAATCGAAGATTGTTATGAGCTATGGGGAATCAATAGTTCAGCATAGAGCTCCTTTTTTGAGTACTGTTAAATCTTTCGCAGGATTGGCCAACTGGTGATATGGAAATTAAGCCTGAATTGCTCCAGTGCAGCTTATGTGGTACCAAGCTTTGTCTTGTTGCTCAGGTGAGTATTATCTATTTAGCAAGATGATTTCTCTGATGCTTGGGCATATCCTGCAGTTAAGTTTCAAACTTGCAATGTTCTGGCGCATTGTTGTAAAACCTTTTCATATACTGGCTTATTGTTTTATAAACGCTTATATCTTAATATCTGCGCTCTTGCTTCACTATAATTTTAATTTGATTGGTCCTGAACTCAGGTTTATGCACCTGTGGAGAAGTTAAACATTGAGGAGAGGACAATCTATGTATTTGTTTGCCCGACACCAAAGTGTGGACCCAATCCTCAAAGGCAAGTATGTGCCACTTCAGTTCAGCATGATTATAATTATTCAGACCTTTTACAATATTTTTAATTAATGTGCTGTTGCTGTTACTTTTCTTCTTATAGCTGGAAGGTCCTAAGAACTCAGAAGTGCTATAGTGGTACGAAAGTAGATGTCAGTGGCAATGAATTAGGTCAATCGAATGGCTCCTCTACAAATTCTTCAGAAAAGCAAAATGATCAATCAAATGTTCCTTCTTCGACAAGTTTTCCAGAAGAACAAAATGATGAACTCAAGATTCCTGATATTGACGATGATGATTTTGATCTAGATGCCTTAGCCGAAGCACTTGAGCAAGCTGCAACGTTGGCATCTAACTCAAAGAAGCAAAATAAACCAAAGCGTGCTAATGCCCCCATAAAACGTCCTGTTCTGAAGGACAAAGGAAGTGATCTGAGCACACCAGGTGTGGAAAATTTCTTGAGAGCCCGTTACCATGAATAAAAATGAGTGTTAACCTGATATTCTGATGCAGTTTAATTTTTGCAGTTCTTCCTTGTTTTTACATATATTATGATAAGGAGCGATCTGGGGGCAAGGGTGGTGTAGGTTCAAGTAGCAATGAGTTGGTTCTGTCAAAAGAGATCGTGGATATAGCAAATGACGAAGATGAGAAATGGGAAGGGGAAAAGTATGAATACGATAAAGCTATTGGTGCTGACAGAAATTTCTTAAAATTCAAGAAACGGTTGGATGCACATCCTCAGCAATGTTTTAGGTTAGATTCATAGGGTCCTTTTGATTCATATTTTGAAATCATGTTACTAGGACTGTGTAACAGCGGTTTTCTTACTTGCACAACATGAATCAACTTTGGTGTTCAACTTTTCTAGGTATGCCTATGGTGGTAAGCCACTATCACCTGCAACCAAGTTACAAGAAGGCGGCATTTGTGTGCTATGTGGTTCACAACGCCAATATGAAATGCAATTGATGTCTCCTTTATCATATTTCCTCCATGAAGCTGGCAATGGTTCCTCCAACTATGCCCCCGACAGCTGGACTTGGCTGACTCTTATCATATACACTTGCTCTAAGGTATGACCTTTGCTCTTCCATTTCCTGAAATAATTGATAAAAGTGAAGTCTAAGGGACTCTTATAATATTATTTTTTCAAGTTGTAATTCTATTGCATTGCTTCAACTTTGTGTGGTGAAGATACTCCTGTGTCATTCTTGATATCCTTTTATGTACTTTTAGATTATGCAAGTAGCGGTATGCGTATGTTGTTGGAAATTATTGCCAAGAGTAAATTCATTCTAAAACGTAGAGATCTGATGGTTCAGTTTGTTCAGACAAACAAGATTTTGATTTATGACTTTTCCATGATTCATTCCAAATTCTTGGAAACACCTTTTAGTATCCATGATATGTTGAATTTGCTAGTGTTATGTAATCATCAATAAAACATGATAACTCGTCGTCTTGTGGAGAGGCTCCATGGGAAATAACGTACGCGTAGTTATTTCTATCTGTTGCCGACTACTTGAGGAAGAAAAACTAGGCATTCTTCACTACCTTCTTTTGTTTCAAGGTTTGCATTCGGTATTATTTCTTAACTCACAAGTCATAATTAACTGCAGAGTTGCTCCCCGTCCTCCTGTGGCCAGGGGCGTCCCAGCTGCTGTTGGGGAGTAGCGGAGGAAGAGATCCTAATTCTGGAGGATGAAGCCCTCTAGGTTCTGATATGTGGAGTGTTTGAATATACAGTTTTGTTTACTGTTTCCCCATCTTTAAAGTGTTAACCTATTGTCAACTTTGTGCAATCGCTTTATGGCTGCTTTCATTGTAATGTACTCTGCCAAATTGTGAAAAACAAAACATTTAGCCTCGTTTCCGCGGTGCTAATAGTTGGCAATGGTTCTGGTACATTGTAAGCTGCTCTACCTTTATCCTGTATCAGATCCTTTGATCCTTTGTCGTTGCCTAACTGTGAACACCAATCAAGTATAGCCATGTTAGTACTTGATTATTGAACTGTGTTGCCAGTCGGTAAACAATCCTTTTCTGTCCATGTCTAGAATCTTATGTTATTGTTCATTATCTGGGTTAATTGTTGCCCAAAAGGATTGATGTTTTATTAAAGCACACCCGTACCGCAGGTTATACATAACACGCGAACTGCATAATTTGTGAGCTGTATTATTCTTTCTGCCAACTTTAACCTGCAACCGATTGTGATGCTGCATTTGCAACTTGATTTTAGAATCGCCGGCATGGTGCCAGGCTGCCCATAAATTAATGATTCGTTCGTATGAGCACTGCTAATATAGTAATAATTTTGAGCCATGTGTTTCTCCATTTGATGAATCTTTTTGTACGTAACGGATGTGTGCATTATGCAGCTCATTTGCCGCCGATCGTTTGTAGCTTTGCTGAGTTCATCTCTCTTGTTTCAAGCATAGAAGGGAATAGCACACGACAATATTCGGAGGCTGTGAACATTGTTCGCTCGGTCTCGCATAATCCAGGACTAGCATATTTTATATAGAGTATTATATGTAGCTTAATGGTTGCTTTCCGGATGTAGATGTACGCGGTGAAATGCAGCGTGTTAATAATTCATTCTTGCGATGATCAAAGTCTCTGCTGGCCACGTCGCCATCTCTCGAGTCCAAGAAGGCACGTCGCCTGCCCTGACGACTGGGAATAGGGAAAAGAAAAATACGAGCATCTCGCTACCACCACCAGTAAGCCAGCGAAATGCGCCGCGGCGCCATTGGAGGGGCCGGGTAAACGCCCCCATGTCGCACGCCATTCCGCCGTCGCCGTCCACGCGTGGACGGCCCGGACGCAGCGAATGGGGCGCGCGGGAGCCGCCGGGCGGCGGCAACCGTCGGACGCGGTCCATGCCTTTTTTATTATCTTTTCTTTTCCCGGCCTCGCTTCGCAGCTCGCCACGCCTCTCGTCCGCCTTGGAGCCGAGCCGAGGAGTGGCGGGCGGCTTCTGATCGTTCCTGGGTGTCTCGCCTGTTTCCTACCCCTTTCCTCCTCCGGTCTCTCTCATTGTGGCTCGAGTGCTGCCGCCTGTGCACTACTACTCGCGCCACTGGCCAAATCAAACTGTGCCGGTGCAGTGGCGCTAGCCAAGTGGCACGAAGCTAGTACTACTAGTGGGTGTGTTAGTGGAATCGACGGCGCAAGGACGAACGTTCCGTGATCGGCTGCTCTTACTTTGGTGTGTATCACTCGACAGACCGGAACTGTACGTGCTGGGGCTCCATCTCTTCCCGCCTGATTTGATTGGCTGATTGCAGATTTGCTAAACAAACTTATCGCGTAATGCAGAGTTGGACCAACAAGTGTCGCGTACGGCGACGGTTTTCAGAATTCAGATGCATGTGGTCTCGGCTTGTCCGTTTTATCCTTCCGCTGGGACTCCTAGCTGGTCGCGATGATTTCGCGGGCGCAGCTTCGTTCGTGTCAACTCGAGAGATAAACGGACCCCATAGACACCTTGTCACTGTACGTAGAGGGATAATGATAGAGCGGCAAACTCACACGATTTATCTCTTTGCTTTCATCGATCACAGTGAACTAACAAGGTCGATAAAAACTGCAATTCCCTCGGGGAAAAAAAAAAAAGATAAACACTGCAATTGTGGCCAACTGGACGGCCAGGAGGCGCTGACCCACGCGGCCCGGGCACCGCGGCCTGCCTCGTTCGTCGTCGTGCTTACGCACGCCGCGAGCCAGAAAAAACAATGGAAGCTGTGGCGTCGTCAGACTGATTGAAGTGGCCACCGCACCCGCCGCCCGCCGCGCAACTCCAGCCACGCGACGCGCGGGCGGGCGGGGGCCGCAGCCGGCTCACCGCGTCGCCCCCCGCGGTGCGAGCGGCTGGGGGCCGGAGCCGAGAGCACCAGCGCATTCGCGTCCCGTCCTCCTGGCTAATCATGCGATTTAGCTGATTGATTTTTACTCGGTGCCTTGGGTGGTGGTGCTCCTCCCGAAGTCCCAAAGGCCAAATTCCGTTCCCCTATGGCGATGGCATAAAGCTCCCTGCTTTTCCTCTCCACGCCTCTTTTTATCGCCAAACACCCCCCTCCCATCTCCATCGCCGCCTCCCCGCTCTGGGTCTCCTCCACCCTTTCGCTTCGCCGCTTCCTACTGCTTCTCCACGCCGGTACTGATCCCCGTCTTCTCGCCACTTCCTGCTTGGAAAGTGAAAGGTGTCTCCCCCCTCCTGTTTAATCTCCTTTTGTTACCACGTATTTTGACATTTTGATGTGAATTGCGGTTTTATCTGAGCGGAGTGCTGGAGCTCGTGTGCTAATCTTTGTAGTACAATTAAGTGGAGTTGTTCTCTATGCTGAAATTTATGAGAGGCGTATGAAGTTTAAAGTCTTGCACACGGATGATTGTCTTGCTCTGTTATTTCAATGGACGAATTTTGGTGGAAAACTTGGCTATTCGAAACCTTTTCAGTGAAACTCGTGAATTGTAGTGGAAATTTTGTACATTCATATCTTTATGGAGAAATACTGTATGCTTATCTTCTCCATGGATGGAAAATATATGCTATATATAATCGTTCAAAGAAGGGAGAACAAACCCACATGATACATGCTATGGCCATTTCTGAAATACTACACATGTTTGTGCCTTTAATTTGTTGAGGCACCTAGTCAATTGATCATTACGGGAAGCACATAGCGTGTGTGCATCTGGGGATTCGATATTTTGTAACATTAACTCTATAGCCAATCTAGGAGGAAAAAAAATATTATCATTGGGGATTTGGAAGTTATGATTCCCACTACCGAACTAGATTACAAGATGCGGATGGATTGTTGGATGG
The DNA here is from genome assembly GCA_012490785.1 of Eragrostis nindensis. NCBI lineage: Eukaryota > Viridiplantae > Streptophyta > Magnoliopsida > Poales > Poaceae > Eragrostis > Eragrostis nindensis. The sequence goes on from JAAXCT010002220.1 coordinate 64,827, forward strand.
CTTTCCCACAGGGGCTATATTATTTTTTCACTAATCATATAGTGTCACCCATAATTTTGTCAAGTTGGTTACTTTACAGAAAATAATAAAAAAAAGTCCAATCAGCTGTATGTTTGATGCATGCTTGTTAACGCCATTCTCATTTAGGCATATGGGCTAAATTGTGGTAGAGGATGTTGAATCATTTTATAACCGTATATCTGATTCTTGTGCTACTCCATTGTCTGTTTGCATGCAAGCTGCCTGCATATTCCAGAAACATTGAGTTGACTTGAAATTTTCACTTTTTAATCATTTCAGTCACCATTTTCTGCATTCAGAAACGTCAACTTCAATCAGCCTGTATAGGATACAATTCACGAGTTTCCACTACATCTTCAGGAACATTAACCCCTCCTTCAATTCGTGGAAACTAGCTTTTATAGATACTGTAAATACTCACCTGTATAGGATGAACCACAGCCTCAGAATGTTATTCAGAGCCTGGCTGGATAGTCGGTTGTAAGTTTTTCTTTACCTTAGTAGGATAGTTGTTGTACAGTTTTTCTATCTTTTATATAATATATATCTACCACAGTAGGGGCTTCCCCTACTGTAATTGCCTCAAAAAAAAACTTCAATCAGCCCTTGTTCTACTCTTTATTGTGCTACTCTTGTTTTGCTTTTAACTGACTCGAAATCTGATTCTTGTGCTATTTTTATTGTGCTTTGATCTTGTTAGTTAAATTCCGCTTATTATCTTGTTCTTTTTTGCAGATCTTGGAGGACATTATATTGCTATACGAAGTCTGATTCCGTTTTGGTACAAATAAGATGCAATGCATATGATTTGCTGGTAGTCGGGCGACATCATCTTTCGCCATATGGGATTAGTAAGCTTGATGCTCATGGACAGAGCTGATACATCAGGTTTTGTCAGTGGTGGTATACATTGCATGAACGTCCACGTGTATTTTAATTCGGTATATACTATGTGTTTTCTCAGTGGTGAAGTTGTAAAGCTGGGGTTCTGAATTCTGATGGTTGGATTGAAGCATCTGGTCTCCAAAGAGCACTTAAAATCCTTTTCTTTTATAACCCTACCTTATTTATATCAAGCAAGATGGACCTCAACATAACAAATCTTTGGTTTCATGGGAAGGAACATGTAGCTGCTTCTTCATTCTCGCAAGCTGAACCTGCTGCGATAAACTGCAGGAATGAAGAGTTAGCTGTGACATCAGTGAACCTGGGTTGCCTTGGAAGCTCCGAAACAGTTCAGACTTCTAGAAAATCATTTCAGCAGAGCTTAGCAGTTCCTGATGATGGCTGCAGGTTGGTTCTTGGACTCGGGCCAACACCGAATCTGTATTCTGCTGATAGTCACTCAGATGGTGGAAACAATGCTAATGAATCTGCAACTTTCCGTACCCAACATTGCGCCGCAACCAATCCTGGTTTACTGTTGGGCCTTTCAGGGTGCAACTCAAGAAAAAATGGTATCACCATCCCACTTATTGATGAGGGATCAACTTCAGCCAAAAGGAAAGTAGGTGGTTATGTGCTGCCTCTTCTGTTTGCCCCAAGATCAGAGGATCTTTGTCCTAATGGAACACCTCCAGAGACCAATGTCCAACAGCACGAGGGAACCAGATGTGATTTTGAAGGCGATCATGGTCTATCACTGAATCATCACGAGGTTGAGCATAGCCCTGATCTATCCATAACAACTGATTGTTCTTTTGCTGCAACTTCTGATATGGTAGTCAGTTCAACTAGTGGGGAGCAGAGAGGTCATCAACGGCATCCAAAGAAGTGCAGGTTCAACGGGTGTTCAAAAGGCGCAAGGGGTGCTTCAGGACTTTGCATTTCTCATGGTGGTGGTCAGAGGTGCCAAAAGCCAGGTTGCAACAAAGGCGCCGAGAGCCGAACAGCATACTGCAAAGCTCATGGAGGGGGAAAAAGGTGTCAGGAATTAGGCTGCACCAAAAGTGCCGAGGGGAAGACAGAGTTCTGTATTGCTCATGGTGGCGGTAGCCGGTGTGGCATTGAGGGATGCGCGAAAGCAGCGCGGGGGAAATCAGGATTCTGCATTAAACATGGTGGAGGGAAGAGGTGCAGGGTAGTGGGCTGCACTCGGAGTGCGGAAGGACAGCCCGGGCTGTGCATCTCGCATGGAGGCGGTCGCCGGTGCCAGTACCCAAACTGCGGCAAGGGAGCTCAAGGAAGCACCATCTTTTGCAAGTCCCATGGTGGAGGCAAAAGGTGCATGTTCGAAGGCTGTACCAGAGGCGCTGAGGGCAGCACGCCTTTCTGCAAAGGTCATGGTGGAGGGAAGAGGTGCCTCTTTGAGGGAGGCGGGATGTGCCCAAAGAGCGTCCATGGCGGAACTAGCTTCTGCGTGGCGCATGGAGGGGGCAAACGTTGCACTGTCCCGGGGTGCACCAAGAGTGCTCGTGGCCGTTCTGATTGCTGCGTGAGGCACGGTGGTGGCAAGCGTTGCAGGGTCGATGGATGCAACAAGAGCGCGCAGGGGAGCACGGACTTCTGCAAGGCCCATGGCGGCGGGAAGCGATGCGCCTGGAGCACCGGGTGCGAGAAGTTTGCGAGGGGCCGGAGCGGTCTGTGCGCTGCGCACGCGACCCTGATGGCCTCAAAGCAGGATCACGATCCTGGACAGGGAAGAAGCATGGTTGGGCCTAGCTTTTTCAGCGGGGTCGTCTCTACTTCCTCAGCAGCAGGTACCAGCATTGACCATAGCATGTCCTCTTCCGGCCATGGCGCGTGGTCGGACTGCGTCGACTCGTCAGGAGACATGCAGAGCACCGGCAGGCTGCTCATTCCTCATCAGGTGCTGGTCCCTGGCTCACTGAAGTCCTCTTCTTTGTGCGGCCTAGCTGGGAACGGCCGGGAGGACGGAGGGAGCCTGAGCATCGGGCTCGTCGTGCCCGAAGGAAGGGTGCATGGCGGAGGGCTGATGTCCATGCTTGGAGGCAACCTGGGAGGAGGCGATCCTGATGGTTCCAAAGCCTAAAACATCAAACCTGTCGTGCAATTGAGGCCATTTTGCACGCCTCTCTGCTATAAATTCTTGTATGTAGCAATAGCATACTCATGACTCATGATTTTCATAAGGCCACTGCGCTTTGTTGTGAAGCGTAAGAGGAACTGGATTATGTCGCGATCGGTCCTTGTGTAACACATACTTGCAAGTCTGAATTTACAGAGTGTTTTCAGCATCTAGTCCTTGTGTACATAGATAGCTTCATTTTGCTCGAAGCTGGGTTCTGAACTTGTATAAGCTTGTGGTGTTCATCTGTAAATTTTGCAGACCAGTTTGCTGAAATGATCGGTTCTTCCTGATGGTTTCTTTGTGTTTCAGTCAGATGACATCCACAGCTTGGTTTCTTGTGTAAGCTCGGTTGTTGTTTATCCGTGAACTATGCAAACCAGTTCACTGGCAATTTTTCAGTCTGTTGTTGTTTATCCGTGAACTATGCAAACCAGTTCACTGGCAAATTTTCAATCTGTTGAATCAGTGTTGGTGGAACAGTGGGATATTAACTGGCGATTAGAGTTTGCAGGAAAAGAAAATGACGTCGGAACTCGGAAGGCTGACAGCAAACTTGTGTTGATCTGACTGAACAGTGAACACTCACCGCTTCTTCTGTCCTTTAGCCCTTCTCGTTGGATGAGATCACTGAACCGAGCACCGAGGAGGCCGTCGTCCACTCACTCGTGAGTCGTGACCCGTTCCATCCTTCCACTAAACTCGCATCAAATACTTACAGGCTACAGCGCACAGAAGATCCCGCGCCACCCTCTTGATCCGCTCGAAGAATCGCAGCCCACCGTCGGATGCTCCGTTACTCACTACGCACGGCCGAGCTTTCTCCGGGCGTTGAACCGAATCCCCCACTGGCACTGGGCTCCACCTACCACCCAGGAGCGGTCGACCCGCACGTCAGAACGCCGGCGACCATTAAACCCCTCCCTGTCCCGAGGCGATTTACCCGCAGCACCTCTGACGCAGAACCCGCCTCTCCGCCCCACCCAACACTCCTCCACTCTCGGTAGCATCGCCGCCGGAATCCTCCTCCCGGCGAGCTTGCATTCGGCGCCACCACAGCGCACGCGACGCGAGAGGAAAGGATGGGAGAAGGAGGCGATTAGGGTTTGCGTCTCCGGCAGCGGCGGCTCCACCGGAACGCCGGCTCGGCGGCGATTCCGGCGACCCTCCAGGCGATTCGCTCGGCGCGTTCGAAACTCCATCCTTGCCGCTCAGGTCGTCCGGCTCACTCCTCGTCCGCTCCTGAACGTCGTTGGGCGGCAGCCTGACTGCTACCCAACGCAGGAGTTCGTCGCCCCAACCTGCAGGTACGCGCCGGGAGGCATAGGTGAACGCGAATCTCCATCCTCATTTCTATTTTCATGGTGCTATTTCGGTAGATCTAGTTATGTCCACGGTCTGCTTTTCATTTCTAGAACTTACGAAATGATATTGGTCTTGGACAGGACTCGCCCCTAGTTTCAGATTGTGGTATGATAGATCAATTCCCAGTCGCTAGCACTTGATCCATTCGACAAGTAGTATGATGAATAAAATGTTGGATTCGTTGTACTTGTACCTGCACATGTATGTGAAATAGCTGTGTGCACCTTCAACTGCATTTTGGTGTTTTATAGGATGTTTTGGTTGGTACAAGTTAGTGGTTAGGGTGCATTTCTCTGGGAAAAAACTATCACCCTCTCTTGATGTTTTGTGTGCTACTCAGTGTAATGTAAGCTGCACAAATCTTCTAACATCACCCTGAGGTTGAGATGTTTAGCATTCGCTGTGGTTGCATGGGCTGTTTGTCCATAGATGGATAACAATTTCCAGTTTTGAAACTTATTGGGCGCTCTATGTTCCTCGTGGTCGTGGGTTGTTTGTGCTTGGTTGATGTGATGGCTTTACGGTGATTTCTATGGTCGATTTCTGGAGTTCAGCAGTGCACTATATGTGTCATGTTTTCTGTTGAAATGATCAATTTCTAACTGACTAATGTGACGATTTTTATGATTCTTGATAGGGTGTTCGCGACCAGTTAACCAGTGCTTGTGCAATGGAAGAGACTCCGAAGGGCAGTGGACTATCACCAAGTGGTTCTGATTCTGAAACGGAACCTATGGCACTGGATAATAATGGAGCAGAAAAATCTCATAACATGGATGGAGCAACCTGTGAGTCTCCTATAGATCTTGACGAAGGACCATCCTCTATGGATGTGGATATGAAAGGAAAATCACCCCTTGATGATGATACTAAAGGAAAATCTTCTTCGGAGCAACATGCACAAGTTCCTATTGAGACGAGTGTGGAAAGCCTAGAGAAGTTCTGCAGAGAAGCATCGAGATCTTTTTTTGATGAAATTGGTCTGATTAGCCATCAGATAAATTCCTATAATGAGTTTATCTCGCATGGGCTCCAGGAGCTTTTTGATTCGCTGGGTGAAGTGATTGTAGAACCGGGGTATGATCCTTCGAAGAAAGGATCAGGTGGCTGGAAGCATGCCACCATCAAGTTTGGGAGAGTGAAGCTTGAAAAGCCAGTATTTTGGTCTGGCAGAGATGAAGCTGATATTAATTTTAAACCCAAGCATGCTCGCCTCCAGAATATGACATATGCGTCTAGAATGAAAGTTGAAGTGACTATTCAGGTCCTAAACATTTTTTCTCTGATATCCTCCACTTATTATTTATGACATGATTTACTGAAAAAATGTGCTATATACGCATACAAACTGTAAGACCAGTGATAAAAGAACATACTACAAAATGCTTTGATATGACCGCATGATCATTGTTTTCGATACTGTATGGTGTAGGCGGCAGAAGTTATTACTTGTGTTATCATAAGCTAAACCTGCCAACTAAGGAAGAAAGTTGATTCAAGTTATTCCCTTGTACCTCATAAACATAGCAGGTAGTCCACGATGTAACGTTAAATGGATCAGCTAGATTGGATGGGTGATTTCTGTTTAACAACATCATGAGTTGTTCTTGTTTCTGCATGACAAATTCCAGTTGCACTATATGCCAATACTTTTCCTTATCCTAGCAACATTGTATATTGATTTGTCTCCCTGTGCATAATGGAGGCATTAAATTATGGCATTGATACTTGCGTGATACTGTTACCCAGATTTGGCGAGGTCTTACAGTAACCTGATTGTTTGAAGTATTCTTGACTTTATCAGGTTTATTCTTTAGAGAAAAGTGACAAGTCTAAAACAGGGAATGATGGTTTTGTTCAAAAAAGGGACTATCTTAACGAAACTCATTGGATATTTTTTGGCCGCCTTCCGGTTATGGTGAACTCAAACTTATGCTGGCTGCATAGTCTCAAGGAAAGTGACTGCCTGTTTGATTCCGGTGGATACTTTTTGGTCAAGGGAATGGAGAAGGTATAGCTCTGTAAACTCCATTTTCTTATTTTCATTATTTGTTAATGTTTCATGCTGGATGCTTAAATTTATCGCTTGTTAGTTGTCCTTTTTACAATCTGAGATGACTTTGTCGGATCGTGAGCTTTCTTTTATTTCATACAAAAATCTTAATATTCGTGTTACCGTTAGCTCTTCAAAAGATAAAGAGGTCCAGATATCTTTTTACGATTGCACTTGTAAAAAATATGCTGACTTTACTGTTTGTGGTCATATAAACACGGGATGCTAACAAAAGAATTAACTTAGGTGCACTGGCCATGTAGTTTGTATGCTACTGGTACCCTGTGCTGGCCTCTTTTCTTTTAGTCATGTGTGGCCTCAATCAACATTCTGTGTAATGTTATTTGAACCATAGGATTCACATTTTGATATTTCCAATTTGGTTGATGATTGTTTGTATGGACACTGAGGATTTGCTGATTACACACTTTGAGACGATTATCTCTGGTAAGGGACAAATAGCAAGCTGGATTGCTGAGCTTTTTCTAAGTTCATTGGGATCTTCTTTTTTAGGAGCGACTATCAAAGGATCATCCCTTCACAAATATTAAAAAACTCCCTTTCTGCAACAAAACCATTTGTATCATATGTAGCATGTTTCTTCAGTGTCATTAAGTTTTTTTCTTTGTCAAACCTGCAGGTATTTATTGCTCAAGAGCAAAGATGTCTGAGCAGGATTTGGATTGCTGACCGACCTTGCTGGACCGCATCTTTTTTGTCCGAAATCAAACGGCAACGCATATATGTAAAGCTAGTGGAATCCACAAAGAGCGAAGACATCAGTGGGGGCAAAATAATTTCCATTTCCTTTCTGTATGCAACTATGCCAATTTGGTTACTGTTTTTTGCACTCGGCATTTCCTCAGATAAGGAAGCCTTTGATGTGATAGATATGCAAGACTGTGATGCTTCTGTTATCAACACAATATCTATGACTATTAAAGAATCTGATGAAGTGTGCGAAGGCTTCCGTAAATCAAATAGAGCCCGGCAGTATGTTGATGAATTGATAAAAAATTCAAGATTTCCTCCATCGGAATCCTTTGATGATTATGTTGCTAGATATCTCTTTCCTGATATTAGTGGAAATAGAAACAAAGCACTTTTCTTAGGTTACATGGTGAAATGCCTGCTAATGGCTTACACTGGGAAGCGTAAGTGTGATAACAAGGATGATTTTCGGAACAAGAGGTTGGAACTGGCTGGTGGATTGCTTGGAAGGGAACTTCGTGCGCATATTAGGCATGCAGAAAGGCGCATGGTTAAGGCCATTCAGAAGGATTTGAATAGTGACCATGATTTAAAAGAGCTTGAGCGTTATCTGGATGCGTCAATTATTACTAATGGTCTTAACCGTGCCTTCTCCACTGGTTCTTGGTGCCATCCCTACAAAAGAAATGAACGATGCCCAGGAATTGTTGCAACTCTAAGGAGAACAAATCCTCTTCAAATGATATCAGACTTGAGGAAAACCCGCCAGCGAGTTGCTTATGCGGGTAAAGCTGGTGATGCAAGATATCCGTAAGTTTTCTTTTAAATCTCAAACAAAGTTTTGCATATCTGTCATGCGCTTTTGTATTGTAGTGTATAGTGTGTATGCTGACTTGTGACAAAAAACCCTTACAGGAATCCATCCTACTGGGGAAAGCTTTGTTTTATGTCGACTCCTGATGGTGAAAATTGTGGACTTGTAAAAAATCTAGCCGCCACTGCTATTGTTAGCTCTAAGGTGGTGCAGCCTTTGGTTGACAGTTTCATTTCTTGTGGAATGAGCAAGCTGGATGAAATTCCTAGTGAGGAAGTTACAAGAATGGACAAGATTTTTCTGAATGGTATCTGGGTAGGGTCTTGTAATGATCCAGCTTCATTTGTCTTGCGATTAAGGTGCATGAGACGCAGCAGTCTGATTGATCCACAGGTTTGCTCTCTCTCCCATGGTTCTGCTAAAACTCTAAATGTTGTGTTAGTTATGCTATCATAGGTCACACACTCATCTCAATGCATTAACATGTGGATGCTTTGTTGCTTTTATTTGTTTACACCACCTCCACATTATATGCAAATATCGCACTCCATGATGTCTTTGATGTTTATACATGTTTCATGCTATAATTAGGTTGAAATCAAAAGGGACAAGCGCCAAAAGGAAGTTCGTGTGTTTTCTGATGCAGGGCGAATCCTCAGACCACTTCTTGTGGTTGAAAATATGAATAAAATCAGAAAACCAAAGGGCCGTTCATACTCTTTCAAGGAACTAATACAACAAGAAGTAATTGAGTTCATTGGTGTTGAAGAGGAGGAAGATATAATATGTGCTTGGGGAATCAGGCATTTGTTTGGGAGTGAAGGAGAGATTAATTATACTCACTGTGAGCTGGATCCTTCTTTTCTTCTAGGATTAAGTTGCAGCCTTATTCCGTTCGCAAACCACAATTTTGCTCGGCGGGTACTGTACCAGTCTGAAAAACATTCACAGCAAGCTATTGGATACTCTACAACGAATCCGCTTATCAGAGTTGATACTCTTTCCCATCAGCTATATTATCCTCAGAAACCCCTTTTCAAAACAGTTGTTGCTGATTGTATTGGAAGAGTAGATTATGCTTCTGGAAAGACAGATGACTTTGCTAGACCTGAATATTTCAATGGCCAAAATGCAATTGTGGCTGTCAATGTTCATCAGGGTTTTAACCAAGAGGATTCCCTGGTAATGAATAAGGCCTCTCTTGAACGAGGTATGTTTAGAACTGAGCACCTCAGGAGCTATAAGGCAGAAGTAGAGAACAAAGAGGGAGCCAAACGACTGAGATTGAAGGAAAAGATAGACTTTGGAAAAATGGAAAGTAAAAGGGGACGTGTTGACAATCTTGATGATGATGGCTTACCATACATTGGTGCGAGTCTTCAGACCAATGATATTGTTATCGGGAAAGTCTCGGATACTGGAGAAGACCACAGTATTAAGCTGAAGCATACTGAAAAGGGAATGGTACAGAAAGTATTACTTTCAGCAAATGATGAAGGAAAGAATTTTGCTGTGGTCACTCTAAGACAGGTAAATAATGCTTATTTGTAGCAGGCAGAAATATTATTTATGTCGCACTCCTTGAACTATGGCTTCACTAGCAATTATCTTCATCTTACTTATGAAAAAATAGAACACTGCATTTTTCTCTTTCTCTCTGTTCCACGGATTTTGTGATAGAAAGCATCGACAGCTGCAGTGCTTCTTACTTGAGTGTGTTCTCAGGTTTATATGCATAACAGTATGTCACGCTTCAGCTGATCAGCAAACTAACCATCTTGTTTTGGAGAGATTATTTTGGTTTCATTGACCTTCCTTTTTTTTAAAAAAAAACATGAATTCTCTACCATTTTTTTGTGTCCTGGAACTAAGATATAAGTATGGGTACCCCAGAGAGGCCATGGTAATGGGTGTTGTTCTTTACTTCATTTATGCATAAAACCCAACTTGGTATGCTTTATTGCCTTTTTATGTAAGGCCAACAGTTCATTCTATTCCACCTCGACATCCATCACAGAAAGTGACTAAATTCAATGAATATAGTGAAATGGGTGGACCCAGATGGCTTGCTTCCGTAGTTTGGCTGGCAGCCCAGCTCCCCTTTTTTACCCCATTATCATGAGACTTATTTTTTCTGCTAAACGCTTGTTGTGAACGCCGGGTAACTCTCAACCAGGCAACTCAGTAATGTTTTGAACGCAGCATACTTCTATTTTCCTTTTATCCTTACATTTGCGACATGGCATGTCTCAGTTTTTATTGGCAGTATAAAATTCTGTGTCTGTTCTGATTTCAGGTTCGGTCACCGTGCCTTGGTGATAAATTTTCCAGCATGCATGGCCAAAAAGGTGTTGTGGGCTTTCTGGAATCTCAGGAGAATTTCCCTTTTACTCACCAAGGAATAGTCCCAGATATTGTGATAAATCCACATGCCTTTCCGACACGCCAAACTCCTGGTCAGCTGCTTGAAGCTGCGCTGGGAAAGGGAATAGCTCTCGGTGGTACAACGAGATACGCGACACCGTTCACAACAGCATCGGTTGATGTTATTGCCGAACAGTTGCATAAGTAAGTGTTTCTATTTTGCAATTGATGAATTAGCTGCTTTTATGATTCAAGAACTATCATTTTCCACTCTATGCGTAGATGAAATGCTTTCGAAGGGTTAGCATTTTATTGATCCCATTTTAGTTGAGCTTTTGTACTTAGATAAGCGTACTGGCATTCTTATAAGAGTCTTGTGCATCATTAACGTGCCTTGTGCTTTGGGCTCAGTTAGTAGTTACTGCACATAGAGCGAAAAAGGAAAGAAAGGAAGGAAAAAAATGACATGCATAGAAGTCATTATTAGGTAAACACATACCACATGTTTGATAATGTACGCTTATTGATGTACACAATATTGTTTGATTTGACTTTGATGTGTAGATATCTTTTTAGTTATATATGTGTTAAAAGGTGGAATTACATAGCTTTTGGTTTACTGAAGATTTACTGATATATGTATCAGTTGGTACTTCTTTTGTTGAACAGAGACATCCATAGTGTCACTTGAAACGAATCTGAATGTACTCATGCACTGGCATTTGGCGTTAGTGTGCATCCTATTTTAGATTACCATGTGTAATGTTATAGGGGCTAGACTCTGAAAATGAGAAAATCTGTGGCTATTTCCAGGGTCTATAGACTTGTTTTCTTCCGTGAGTTAGTTAACTTCCAAAACTTACGCATCTTGTTGCATTGTAGGGCTGGATTTTCAAGATGGGGAGCAGAAAGTGTTCTCAATGGCCGTACAGGTGAAAGGGTGCAGTCCTTGGTTTTCATGGGCCCTACCTTTTACCAGAGGCTGATTCACATGTCTGAAGATAAGGTTAAGTTCAGGAATACCGGACCAGTGCACCCACTCACAAGGCAGCCTGTTGCTGACAGGAAAAGGTTTGGCGGGGTTAAGTTTGGAGAAATGGAACGTGATTGCCTCCTTGCCCATGGTGCAGCAGCCAACCTCCATGAGCGGCTCTTCATGCTCAGTGACTTCTCCCAGATGCATGTCTGCCAGAATTGTGAGCGTGTGGCCAATGTTATAATTAGGTGCGTTCCAGGAGGCAAAAAGATTCGCGGCCCATACTGTGGCTTCTGCAAATCTTCAGAGAACATTGTTCTGATCAATGTGCCCTATGGTGCAAAGCTGCTCTACCAGGAGCTCTTCAGCATGGGTATCTGCCTAAAGTTTGAGACGGAAGTCTGTTAGAACTCTTAAATTTGTTATCCAGTCATGTACATATTAGTCTGTCGAGATTTCGTTATGTACTCATGTGACAGTTATTTGAAGTCTCTTTAGTGATGTGATCCTGGCATAGTTAGGAGCCTAGGATGGTCACTCCCTATGGAGCAAAACAGCTCATGCTGGAGAATATCTTCGGCCAGAGGATCTACCCCTGGTTTGTCAAGAGAACTCTTGAAACTTGAAATCTTGTAGCGGTAATGTGCTGTTTCACTCTAGTCCTCTGATTAACTATGCTCAGGCGAATGAACGTTAATTTCCTGTTTCGTGTGTAGTTTGCTCTGTCGCATGCCTTGTTTTTTTATTTTTGTTTTAGCAGATCATATTTGTGTAGTACCTCTGAATCTGATGCTCAGCTGGGATTAGGAAATGTTGCTGTTACAGTTTGGGCGGACTGATTAATGGAATGTCTTACGGTTATGCAGCTCGATCATGACCGCGTCTTTAAGTTCAGACTTCAGACGTAAATGTACCGCGACCATAGTCTTGTTGACTCAGTCTGGTCGCTGGGAACGTAGGAACATTGGCCACATAAATGTACTACTAGGAAGTGGACGTGTGAGGACACTGCAATTTTGCGAATTCTGCTACCCGGTGTTCTTTTTTTGTTGTTGTTGTTGTTGTTGGGACCATAGCTTCTCATTCATCACATAGCACGATTACAATCAGTGTTCACGTTCTGCAGTAAGAAGCTAGGTGGATGATCTACCCAAGCATGAAAGGCTCTAGAGGAGAGCGGATGTTTCTTTTAACGTGGATGCTACGCGGAGAAGTTCGGCGCCCTTAGTTTGGTTTACTGGCTATGTCAAACGATGTGAGTTTATACAAGGCCTCTCTCTGGGAGAAGATTTACAAACATTATTGTTTGCGGAGCTGTCTATTTGCTCTTCTTTCCTCCTGTTATGGTATTGCGGAGCTGTCTATTTGCTAGTCTTTCCTACTGTGTCTTCCTGATATTGTATCTGCATAGTATAGGATGATAATCTCCTGGCAGCTGTAAAATACCTGCTCTTTATTGTTCTAACAAGATGGAAGGATCGAAGCTTCACATTCCATGTCAGTACAAGAAAAGAAAGAGGCAGAAGGGAACTAGAGTGCGCACATTTGCCTTTCTGTAGGCTGCAGGTGATCGCAAGCAAACAGAGGAGCAACGCAAAAGGAAAAAAATATAAAAAAAAATGGTAACACAGTTTGGATCTTTGCTCATCGGCGATTTATTGGCATTGATACAGTCAAGATACAACACACACGAGGATGATCAGAGATAAATCCATCTCCCCATGACTTACATGAGAAATAAACTACAAAAACCAAAACCTCCCTACCTGAAGGAGCAAAGAACAGGGGCCAAGAAGTGAATGGGGGAACTCCATGAGAGACCTCTCCTCCGGCAGGCTACAGCTTGACGAAGAATTGTTCCAGATGCATCTCGCCTTTACGAATGATGCTTCTCCAAAGCTACTTATACTGCAAATATCCCCTCTCCACCCCTCCAGAGTCCATCGATGAGATGCAAACCGGACTCGCTTTGAAACTTGTCAGGTAAGGGTGGAGAGATGTCGTGCAATGACAAGGATCGCATACACTGAACCTGGACGCTCTCTTTAGCTTTTCCATTTGAGTATTTGGTTTTGGCCTTTTGGGATTTGGGAATACGAGTCACGGATTCTTTGGCGCCTCAGCTTTTTTTTCCTTTATGCTGCCTGCCCATACAGCCGCGCATAATGACACAACTAGCCCACTAGGTTTGGACAAATTTTATGCAGAAAATTCCAGATTAGGTAACTGTGTTTTCTCATTGTTTATATGTATGATTGCAACCATCTTATTGAACAGTTCACCGACAACTGCCATGCATGGCAACTAGCCTGTAGCCGTGTATTGATATGTGAATTATATGATGTGATCCCTCAATAATCACAACTCAAACTCATGAAGAATCGATCTAAAATGATCGTTTCAATAATTTCAACTCATCTTTCCTCAACATGGATCTACAAGATAACAGGAAGCAGTATCCAAGAATCTCTATACAAACTAAATGGTTTCAATCAGCTTCTTTCTAGGATCGACCGAGATCTCATGTACAACCTACTGACATCGAATCTGGAAACCTACTGACAACTTCATTCTGACTGCCTCTGCTACATCTCGCACGTCAAGTACTGCACTAGAGCACTTATAATTGCTAAATGCGCCTAGTGCAAATGGGCCATATCTGAAAGACTGAAACGTAACATTCATTTACAGTCACATCTGATTAACTGAAAGACTAAAATCTTCAATTAAACGAGGCAACAATGGCATGTGCTTAGCCTTTTCTCCAGTTTCTTGCATACCTTGTAGCCTGCTTTCTGCACAAGCTTTACAATCTTTGATGGTCTCATGGTGTATATCAGCATATCGGTAAATAAAGTATAACACGTGATATACACATGAAGTAGAGATGGAAGAAATGTTCGTGGCCAAAAATCGAGCGACGTACGACACAAAACTGGAGATAAGGGAACTTTCACGCTGGACACTTTTGCTCCATGTGCTTTCCGTGATTCGGGGCCCGGAGACACAGAACTAGCTGAGTGCCGACCAAAGAGCTCTGAAAGAATCTCTCCGCTAGCTCTAGCTTCGAGTTAACCTGGGCTGCATCACGGCTAGGTGCATTCCCGACTCCATCCGCTGCCTAGATCAAGCACCACGTACAGTCCGCAAGAGGCCGCACCTAGCTCTCTCTTTAGTGTAGACTTATAAATAGCAGTCGTCTCTGAGCTCATCACCAGGGCGGATTAAACAAGTGATCAACAGGTGGTCCACAGGAAATGAAGTGTCCTAATTTGGTTGGTCGTCACCTGGAGTTCTTCTCAAACCACTTCAGTAGCTACAGCTGATTTCATGTTGGGCTCTGTTGCACATCTAATGTGCGTAGGGCCAGATAAGAGCTGGGTACAGTGAAGTGTTTGGGGGAACTCTGGGTGGGAACCAGCAACTTCCAGTTAGAGATCACTTAGGTTTATGAGTGGATGTACTTGGGAAACTTTGGGTGCAGGCCAGCATACGGTATAACACGACAATGAAGAATTAGGTTTGGTGTCCCCAGGAGTTTCCTTCAAGCACTTCACAAGACACTGTTTTTAGCGCCGTTGTGAAGTGTTTGGGGGAACTCTCGGTGCCATCAAGCATTTAGTGCTTGCACGTTATGAGCTACTCCTATTGATAAACCACGCTTGGTATTACCGTGAGTTCCCTGCAAGCACTTCACGAGGCCCTATCTTGAGAGCTTTTGTGAAGTGTTTGGGGGAACTCTCGGTGTCATCAAGCATTTTAGCCAGTGCTTGCATGCTACAAGCTATTGATTGATGAATCGCGCTTGGTATTACCGTGAGTTCCCTGCAAGCACTTCACGAGGCCCTGACTGGAAGGCTTTTGTGAAGTGTTTGGGGGAACTCTTGGTGTTGCCAAGCATTTAGTACATTTATACATAATGGTCACACAACAAAAAATGAAACCAAGTTCAGTGTTACCATGAGTTCCCTACAAGCGCTTCACGTGGCACTACCCAAATTATTCTCCATGTGAGTTTCGAGTGCAATGTGAAGTGTTTGGGGGAACTCTCGGTGATACTCAGCACTTTATGTGAGTTTCAAAGTGGCAACACCATTTATCAGCATGGTTCCATGCTTGTGCTATTCCACCTTTGTGAGCTTCGCAAATGCTTTCCCTACCCAGTCTCGAAGGAAGGCACATTCTTTCTCATGAAGCGGTCACCCGTGTAAGTCAATACTGTATTATGTAGAACACTCCCTTTGTTAATATTTATAGTCAAATTGTCAACCTAGGTCATAATTTGATTGGCTACTAAGGTTACCATCCCCTCCCTCATTCTTGGCGCACATTCAAGCTACATATATATGGTATTCTCTATTATGTTTTCTCTTTTGCATTACATCACTACTTAAAATCTTAATTCGTACATTTCATTCATTGCTTACATTACTGTCCATTACAGGTACCTGATGGCAGAAGAGGCATGCCTTGAGCTGGTGCACCGTGCGCTACATGCAGATTTAGCTTTTTCTTCTTCTTCTTTCTTCATTTATACTAATATTTGACAGGTAGTTCATGCGCTACGCGGGCCTACACGCCAACGGGTTGGGCGATTGTGGAGGGGCGTAGCCCAATTGCGTATCTGGCCCAAGCGGTGGCCTCAAGCAATCGGCCAGCCCATGTTCGTGGACAGATGCCGCGACAGAAGCGAAGCGAGCGGCAGACCATGGCACCGGTGGGCGGGGAGCGGGTCGATCGATCGTTCTGCCAAGGCGCCGCCTGCATTCCTCCCTTCAAGCTTGTTCCCGCTGCATCAACCGACAACCGACCAGAAGGATGGAATCACAAAAATAATCGCTTTACCTTCTTTTTTTTTGCGTGTTGGAACTTGGAAATGCCACTGTACTGCAGGTGCACTGTTTGTTTCTCTTTCGTTCGTTGAAAACTTTGTTTCTCGGTTTTCAGTCAGTGATGTTACGCTTCGCAAATATTACGACCCACAAGGTCTAGAGAGAGAGAGAGAGAGAGAGAGAGTAAGAAACAGGGCACGTGAAATCGCCATGGAAGCCATTCCCTACCGATGGCCTAAAACAGCAAAAACTCAACCCAAAGCAGGGCTCCCCAAGAAGATCCGACCAAGAACTCCTCTTGTCCACCCGCTACGCCGGGCATGGCGCGAGCCCCGTGTCTTATAACAAGCCTCGCCGCGGCGCGCTCCTCCCTGTTCCGTACGTGTGGCCACTCCGCAACGTGAGCAATGGCCAACAAGGTCGCCGTCGCCAGCGTGATCGCGGCCGTCGGCGTGGTCGCCGTGATCGGCACGATCGCCGCGGTGACCAGCTCGAAGAAAGGGTCCGGCGGCAGCGACGGCGCGATGTCCGCCGGCGTGAAGCTCGGCGCGCTCTGCTCGTCGACGCTGTACCCGGCCAAGTGCGAGGAGAGCCTGAAGCCGGTGGTGAACGACACGGCGAGCCCCGAGGACATCCTCCGCGCGGCGCTGAACGTGGCCATGGACGAGGTGGCCGCCGCGTTCGAGCGGTCGGCGCACATCGGCAAGGACGCGTCGGGGAACGTGACCAAGAGCGCCATGGAGGTGTGCAAGAAGCTCCTGGAGGACGCGCGAGAGGACCTGCGGGACATGTCGCGGCTCAAGCCCGAGGAGGCGGTGGGCCACGTCAAGGACCTCCGCGTCTGGCTCTCCGGCGTCATGACGTACATCTACACGTGCGCAGACGGATTCGACAAGCCGGAGCTCAAGGAGGCCATGGACAAGGTGCTGCAGAACTCGACGGAGCTCAGCAGCAACGCCCTCGCCATCATCACCCGCCTCGGCGAGCTCCTGCCGCC
Organism: Eragrostis nindensis; assembly: GCA_012490785.1. Lineage (NCBI taxonomy): Eukaryota > Viridiplantae > Streptophyta > Magnoliopsida > Poales > Poaceae > Eragrostis > Eragrostis nindensis. The sequence continues at coordinate 81,988 of JAAXCT010002220.1, forward strand.
GGACGTGGCCAAGAAGTTGAACGCTTCCACGCCGGCGGGCCGACCCGCCGGCTTCTCGGCTGGCAGATGAGCGACGAGGTCGCCGCCGCGGGGGAAAGCGGTGGCCGGCTTCTGCTGGCTGTTGACGAGGAGGACAAGATGAACGAGATCGCGGCCGTGACGGACGCGAGCCGCAAGCTCCTGTCGGAGACGGTGGACGAGATCTCCGCCATGTCCCGCGACGCGAACCGCCGCCTTCTCGGCTTATTCAGCGAAGTGTCCAACAGCAGCGACCCCATGGGACGCCGGCTGCTGAGTATGTCGTCGACCGACGACGACGACAAAGACGCCACCGATCACGACGACAGGCGCCGCCTCCTGTCCATCCAGGCCGCCAGCATCGCGGACATGTCCGCCGAGGTGAACCGGCACCTCCTCGCGGCGGAGCTCCCCGACGAGCTCGCCGGAAGGCGCCACCTCCTGTCCACCACGCTGATGCAGATCGTCGACATGGCCACCGGGGTGAAGGGCCAGCTCGACGCCATGAACAAGACGACGTCGTCCGGCGAACCTGACCACAGGGTGCTGACCACGGACCTGGTCGGCGCGTTCGATGAGATCGACGACGGGCGCAGCGGGATGCCGTCCAGCGATTTGCCGGAGTGGATGCCGGAGCACCAGCGGCGGCTGCTGCAGATGCCCGGGCTGCAGAAGCCCAACGTGGTGGTGGCCCAGGACGGGAGCGGCAACTTCAAGACCATCAACGAGGCCGTGAACGGCATACCCAAGGACTTGAAGGGGGCGCGGTACGCCATCTACGTGAAGGCCGGGGATTACAAGGAGTACGTGACCATGCCCAAGGACGTGGCCAACGTGTTCATGTACGGCGACGGGCCGACCAAGACGCGCGTCATCGGCGACCGGAGCAACGCGGGGGGGTTCGCCACCATGGCCACGCGCACATTCTGTAAGCAATTTATTACTAATTCTTTCAAGAGCAAACTTTGCATGTAATTGCAATGGATGGCAATGCTACAACATATATATATTCATGAATGAATGCAGCCGCGGAGGGCAACGGTTTCATCTGCAAGTCGATGGGGTTCGTGAACACGGCGGGTCCGGAGGCGCACCAGGCGGTGGCGCTGCACGTGCAGGGCGACATGTCGGTGTTCTTCAACTGCCGGTTCGAGGCGTACCAGGACACGCTGTACGTGCACGCGAACCGGCAGTTCTTCCGCAACTGCGAGGTGCTGGGCACGGTGGACTTCATCTTCGGCAACTCGGCGGCGCTGTTCCAGAACTGCCTCATGACGGTGCGCAAGCCCATGGACATGCAGGCCAACATGGTGACGGCCCACGGGCGCACCGACCCCAACATGCCCACGGGCATCGTGCTGCAGGGCTGCCGCATCGTGCCCGAGCAGGCGCTCTTCCCCGTCAGGCTGCAGATCGCGTCCTACCTCGGGCGGCCGTGGAAGGAGTTCGCGAGGACGGTGGTGATGGAGAGCACCATCGGCGACCTCATCAAGCCGGAGGGGTGGGCCGAGTGGATGGGCGACTTCGGGCTCAAGACGCTCTACTACGCCGAGTACGCCAACACGGGCCCCGGCGCCGGCACCAGCAAGAGGGTGGCGTGGCCGGGTTACCGCGGCGTCATCGGCCAGGCGGAGGCCACGCAGTTCACGCCAGGGGTCTTCCTCGACGGCATGAGGTGGCTCACCTCCACCGGCGTGCAGAACGTCATGGGCTTCACCAAATGAGTCCTAGCTGATCAACTCTCTCACGTTCATGGTGTAATGTGGATTTTGATCAAGGGGAAGAACAAACAGTCACGCAGGAATCCAGAAAACGTGTGTAGATATGCAGCACTGACAATGCTGGAGATGTATCAGGTCAGAACTAAGAGAAAAAAAAGGCACATAGCAAAAGGAAGTCGAAAAAAATCAAGCAGATTTTTTTCAGAATTTTGTATGTATTTTGTAATATAATTCCACAGGATTTTTGTATGTTAATTTTGTTTCAAGAGTGTACTTTAGATGCTAGGGGAATAGACTGGCATTGTTGGCGTAAATATTATTACGATTTTACCACTGCTAATTTTGTCTCTGCTTGATAGGAAATATGAGAATCAGTATAGCACCATGACAAAACATCATCATTCAAAGGGAAACTAGGGTAAGCCAAAGGCCGACCTAAGCATTTTATTAAGGATGGAAGCGGTTACATCCAAGATTTGTGAATAACAAATCATCATCCTCATTGTATGAATAAAACAACATTATCATATTTTCTACTGTAACCTGTCCGGGGTGCCTTCAACTGATTTCATCCAGCACTCTGTATTTGGCCCTGCAAACCAGTGAGATACCATAGACCAAATTTTACTCTCCGACCTTGAAATCTTGACGTTTCAGACAGGATGATTAAACTAAAAACACACTTGCCATTATTGTCTGAATGTCTACAATTAAAATACTGAGATAGTAACTGGTAACAGATAATCACACACCAACAAGTTAGTTCCCCGGTAACAATTCAGGAACTTGTGGTTTACCATTTCGAGTTTCAAATAAACAGCCACTAATACACGTTAAGATTCAATTCGTCAAAGTTTACACCAAACAAAACGAAGGAATCAAATATTGCACCTGGTTGCGGACATTCTTCCGTGAAATTCATTTTTTAACACGAATGATATAAAAACTTAAAGCGTTGACAAATTTGTATTAGATCTGAATAAAAAACGAAATGAAACCCCATTGGACTTGACTTTCTTGATAAGTTAAAGAAACAAGGCCAAAAGGTGTACCCCTTAGACACAAAACATACATGCCAAAAAATGGTACACACAGTCAAACTTAAATTATATAGAGATTTTCAAGACGACAACTTTTGCAAGAAAATGGTACTAATTGCAAGTTTTATTTATTTATATTTCCAGAAGAAAATGGCTATCTTCATGACAAAATTTGTCGTTACAAATTGTACCCACAGCCATATTTTCATAACAACAACTTTTGCAAGAAAATGTTATGCATAATTACAAGTTTTATTTTCTCTTCACAGAAGAACACTTGTAGGGAATGCAATTAACAGGCTCAAATATCATGCTGTCATTATGTATTAAGCAGATCATGGCCTGACTGATAGTATTTTTATCCGTGAGAAAAACTCTGTTTTTATTTGCACCACATTTCCGCAAAAAATAAAGTATTTTGTTCATGTCTTTTGCGCCATAACAAACGTCGGTCTTTCTTCTGTTTGGCCAGTTCTGTTCTTCAAGAATTTATCAATCTCAACCAACGAATCTAAAGCGCTTCTTCGTGCCTACCACCAATCCACGATACGTTTTATTTTGCTTGTAACAAGAGAGAGAAATTTAATGATTCAATAATGTAACAGAAAAAAAAAATCGAGAGAAATATGGTGTAGAATTGAAGTACCGACCGGCAGCTGATCTCCGTGGCTTCGCCACCTCCTATTTTTGCCACCTCCGTTCTTGTCTTCCGCCAGTTTCATGGACTAATTAAGCTAAGCCAAACTGTTCGATCCGTTTCTTCCTATGAAACCGCATCACCTTCAGGTTTCCTGCACTCCCAAGAACCCATTCGTTCCCACGCCATGGTCCAACAACGAGAGCTCTAGATCCTTGGTTGCAGTCGAGGTACATTGACGATCGAGGCGTGCGTGCATGCGCGCGTGAGGAAGAACGCCGAACGCCAGCTCGCGCTCAGGCGGCCGCGCCTTGTCCGGCGATGGGGTGCGCCACCTCCGCGGAGGCGCGGCGCGACATGGTGTTTGTCGGCGCCGGGCCCCGCGCCCGCCGGAGCTTCTCGATGCCGTCCGTCGACCGGCAGCGGCTGCGGTCGAGGGCCGTGTCGATGCTGGGCACCCTCGGCCTCGCGAGCAACGGCCGTCATCACTACGGCTCGTACAAGTACACGTCCCTGTCGCTCGAGGAGATGATGAAGACCGAGCACGACGACCACGCCGCGGCGGAGGTGGCGCTCCCCGGCGAGGACGTCGCGGCGGCGAAGTGGCGTGCGAAGCCGCGCACGCCGACGCTGACGCCGCCCAACGAGCCCGAGGTGATCAACGCGTGGGAGCTCATGGCCGGGCTCGAGGACGAGGGCCCGACGCCGCGCGCCGTGCCGCGGCGCCAGAGCTTGTCGCTCGACGCGTCGCCGCACCGGTGCGTCGCGGAGTTGGCGCCGCGGGCGCCGTGGATGCAGGTTGATATGGACATACCCGTCGTCGCCCTGGACTTCGACCCGGAGATACTGTCCGGGTTCCGGGAGGCTCTGCAGGAGGACGCGTCGCCGTTGCCGCAACCTCCTTCAGCCGTCGTCTCGTCCGCGGAGGAGAACCCGGTGCAGCAGCGGGAGAGGATCAAGCAAGACGTGGACACGCCAACGTCGACGGCGAGCCGCGACATGCCGGAGCTGTCCGGCATTGTCCGCGCCCGCATCAACGCGTTCCAAGAGAAGATCGAGCGGAGGAGAAGCGGCAAGGGCGGCGCCCGCGACCCGAAGGTGTCGCCGCAGCCGCGGCCGCCGCCGGGTGGCGAGCGGAAGGCGGTGGTGTACTTCACGAGCCTCCGCGGCGTGCGCAAGACGTTCGTGGACTGCTGCGCCGTGCGCAGCATCCTGCGCGGCTACGGCGTGCGCGTGGACGAGCGCGACGTCTCCATGCACGCCGTCTTCAGGGCCGAGCTCGCGGCGCTCCTCGGGCCCGGTGCCGTCGCGCTCCCGCGCGTGTTCGTCGACGGGAGGTACCTCGGCGGCGCCGAGGACGTGCAGAGCCTGCACGAGGCGGGCGAGCTCGCGCGCGCCCTGGAAGGGTGCGACGCCGCGCCCGCGCGGAAGCTCGGGTTCATGGAGGCGTGCGCGGCATGCGGCGACGTGCGGTTCGTCCCGTGCGAGACGTGCTACGGCAGCTGCAAGGTTTTTGTTGTCGAGGACGAGGACGACGACGTCGGCGAGTTCCGGCGATGCCCTGATTGCAATGAGAATGGGCTCGTCAGATGCCCCGTATGTTGCTGCTGATGCTTGTTCGGCTCATGGTATTTGTAGGTTCAAATTGTTCGTGGTTAGTTTCTTGCTTGTTTGTACAGTGTGAAGAGCATTTTAGCAGAAATTTTGGTAGGCCTTTTTCGTGTATGAAAAAAAGGGACTAGAAGTAAAACTGCTCATCAGGCTGTCGTGAACTCGTGATCCTGTAAAACTGTTGAAAGAGATCCATTTTTTCTGAGAGCTGCTGAAACACACAGATAAGCAACGGAAGCCATCCAGATAGATGGCATTTCTCCTGAGCTTTCAAAAGAGTGTTAAATATATTTTCTCCAGTTCCAGTCAACTGAAAGTTGCCTTTGTGGTTGAAGGTAATGTAATAAATAAACCTGCACAATCTGTCCCAGCCTGACTGGGACAGATTGTAGATAAACAAGTGAAGGCATACCAGGTATTCGGACAAGGAGGACAATACTTATCAGCACGAATATGATATGAGAAGAAAGGAAACATGACTGCACGTTCACTTGACTCAATTTGCAACACTTGATTTGTTCTGCAGAAATAGCTTGTTCTAAACGCAGAACAGTGCTCGTCACGTTTTACAATAATATGTTTTTATAACACATCGACAATACGTAAAGTTTCATACTTCGACGTTCATCACCATGTTTTAACAACTGACAAACACCTTGGATGTTTTATTTTCACTCAACTCTGTCTACCATGGGCAGCCAAATCAGCTGCGGCTTGGCAGCCCTATTAAGAGCGTCAGATACCAGCATAGCTCCTGCAGAGAAATAGCTGCTGGTGACGATGCCGTTCATGACCTTAGCTGCTGTTCTGCTGGTTGCCGTTGCAAACTGTCTTGGTGGTCTCGGATACATGGTATGTCTCGTCCACAGATCGGAGTGCACCAACACCAGCACTGACTCTGTCAGTTAAACCTATTCTCTTGCTCAGCTCCGCAGCCTTTGCTGTAGCCGCCGCTGTGTTGACACCGGATTT